>MU553112.1:3170294-3222728 GCA_024362625.1 Silurus asotus | reverse complement strand
CCTTTAGCAGTCCCTTTTGGTAATGATATGTCAATGGATGGCATGTCAACTTTTCCAACTTTGATATCAGGTCCTTCCACATTAATCTTTTCCTCAGGCAACTTAATTCTTGGGAGTGAAAGATCAACTTTGGGCATTTGAAACTTACCCCCTTTACCAGCCTCACCTTCAAGATTCACATCCCCTTTCAATTTTCCTTTCGGCATTTTAATGTCAATGTCCGGAAGGTTAACCTTTTTGCCCTTGAACCCAGGACCCTCCGCACTAATATCGACCTCAGGTGGTTTTACTGTTGGTAAAGAAATGTCAAACTTTGGTAAGCTTATAGGTTCTCGCTCTCCAGAATGTCCTTCAATGTTAATTTCTCCTTTAGCAGTCCTTTTTGGTAATGATATGTCAATGGATGGCATGTCAACTTTCCCAACTTTGATATCAGGTCCTTCCATATTAATCTTTCCCTCAGGCAACTTAATTCTTGGGAGTGAAAGATCAACTTTAGGCATTTGAAACTTACCCCCTTTACCAGCCTCACCTTCAAGATTCACATCCCCTTTCACTTTACCTTTTGGCAATGAGATGTCAATGTTTGGGGCAATAAACTTTCCGCCTTTCACCTCTGGACCTTCCACAGCTTCATCAAGCTCAGGGGATTTTAATTTTGTTAAGGAAATATCAAGCTTTGGAAAATTGTTCTGTCCTCCTGTTCCAGACAGTCCTTGAAATTCAGTTTCACCGTTAGCAGTTCCTTTTGGTAATAATATGTCAATGGATGGCATGACAACTTTCCCCTCTTTTATATCAGGTCTTTCCACAATAATCTTTCCCTCAGGGAACTTAATACTTGGTAGTGAAAGATCAACTTTGGGCATTTGAAACTTACCCCCTTTACTGGCATCACCTTCAAGATTAACACTTTCTTTCAATTTTTCTTTCGGCATTTTAATGTCAATGTCTGGAAGGTTAAACTTTTTGCCTTTGATCTCAGGACCCTCTGCACTAATATCGACCTCAGTTGGTTTCACTGTTGGTAAAGAAATGCCAAACTTTGGTAAGGTAACAGGTTCTCGCCCTCCAGAATGTCCTTTAATGTTAATTTCTCCTTTAGCTTTTCCTTTTGGTAAGGAGATGTCAATAGATGGCATTTCAACTTTGCCAACTTTGATATCCGGTCCTTTCACATTAATCTTTCCCTCTGGTACCTTGACTTTTGGTAATGAAGAATCGATTTTGGGCATTTGAAATTTACTTTCTTTATTGACCTCACCTTCTAGATCAACACTTTTTCTTATTTTTCCTTTTGGCACTGAGATGTCAATATCTGGCCTATAAAATTGTCCACCCTTGATCTCAGGACCATGTATGTTAATATTACCAACATGTACAGGTGTATGCTTTGCATCTAGTTTTGGAAATTTAATCTTTCTTGTCTTCTCATCAATGGAATTTATTCCTTGAATAGGTCCAGTTTGATCTGCAATCACTTTACCGTGTTTTTTCAGTTTAATCTTTGGGAGTGCAAACTCTACATCAACTGGAGAAAATTTTATTCTACCTGCTGATTTCCCATTGTCTATTTCTTCTTCAGCTCTTGTTCTCTTTCTCTCTTTTAGTCTTTTCAGTCCAAATCTCCCTCCTCTTTTCTTCTTGGCTTTGAATTGTTTGACACTTCTCACACTCTGAAATTAAAGATAATGTATTAACAGGTGCCCTGGCAGTGGCATATTATAGGTAGAATGGATATATATTAAAAATATATGTAACACTGAAACATTTTTGTTAGATATTTTATTATACCATTTTTTGCAACTTAGTCTTAGGTCCTTTCTGTTCAATAACTGGTGTATTCTGATGATCACTGTCTTCAGTTTGTACCACAGTCCTTTTTAAGAAGAATGACACTTTATACGGTTCTGCACACTGGAGGATCTTCAAAGCATCTTCATATTTGACATTATCAAAATACACTCTGGCACTCAGCAACTGATCTCCTAAAAAAGATTAACCAAAATTCAGCCAAAAACCTTGAACCTATAATTAATCAAACAACCAAATAAGCATTACTTTGGTTCAGAAATAAAAGAAAAACAAAATAACATATAGAAGTGTATTTTTGAGATAATATATTTATGGGATACTTGGTAGAAATTGCAAGCAAACATTTTGATGACATAAGAAATTTGTGAAACTAAACATTGAGCACTGTAAGGTTTCGTACCTTTCTGGAGGCTAAGATGTTTCGCTGCAGGTGAGTCTTTTAAGACGTCTTTGATGAAGATCCCCTTTGTCCCTCCACCCACCACACTGTAGCCACTGGCTCCTACTTCAGCTTCTGTCTCTACTACCATCTCCACTATCTCTGATAGACGTCTCTTCTCCTCCTGGTTTTGTAAAGATTTTTAAAACTCATTAGAAATATTGCTAGCTCTATATTTGTCATTAGCAGTCCTTCTTTCTGGTGTAGTTTTCCTCTGAGTAAAGATTTTATAATGTACCTGCTAGGGGTGATTTGTACCGAATTTTTAGTACAGGTCTTTCGGTTTGGTACACGTGTACCGAATGCAATAATTTTTATGTGCAGAACATCGTTAAAATCTGAGGCAGACTGCAAGGTTATTTAGTGTCCACCTCGCACGTTAAGTGCATTTAAAAAAAATCATATTATTATTACTAAACTTAAAAATACAGTCATGTCACCATGTCTCTGTGGCGTTGTTTTGTGTAGCTAACGGCTAAAGCTTGCGCTACTGATTCTTTAGTGTTTTATGGTCAGCTTCGAAAATTTCTCTCAACAGGAGAAAATCCTGACAATTCCACATATCAAGGGAGTGAATAAATGAAGGATGCAAGGAAAGAAGACATTTTTTATGTATGCAAACATAAGTAGAACAGTGAGGTAGATCATACCTTTAGAAAATAGAATAATAAATGTAAAACACACACACACACACACACACACAAACACTTACATACACATCTGTATTATCCAAATAAGGTCTAACAAATTTCTAAATAATTTAATAAAATAAACTACAGGTGCATCTCAATAAATTTTAATATCATTAAAAGGTTTATTTATTTTATTAATTCAATACAAAAGGCAAAACCCATATTATATAGATTCATCACACACAGACTGATATATTTCAAGTGTTTATTTCTTTTAATTGTGATGATTTTGACTCACATTTAACAAAAAACCACCAATTCACTTTCTCAAAAAATTAGAAAACTTCATAAGACGAATCAGGAAACACATTTTTAGTGAATTGTTAGCCCTCTGGAAAGTATGTTAATTTACTGTATATGTACTCAATACTTTGTAGGGGCTTTTTTTTTTGCTTTATTTCCTGCCTCAATTCGGTGTGACATAGGGGTGATCAGTCTGTGGTACTGCTGAGGTGGTGTGAAAGCCCAGGTTTCTTTGACAGTGGTCTTCAGCTCATTTTCCTCTTGACAAAACCTTTAGATTCTCTATGGGATTTAGGTCTGGTGAGTTTTCTGGACAGTCAAGCATACCAACACCATGGCCATTTAAACCAATATTTGGTGCTTTTGGTAGTCTGGGCAGGTGTCAAATCCTGCTGGAAAATTAAATCAGCATCTCCGTAAAGCTGGTCAGCAGAGGGAAGCATCAAGTACTCTAAAACGGGTAGACAGCTGTGCTGACCTTGGACTTGATAAAACACAGTGGACCAACACCAGCAGATGACATGACTCCTGAAACCACCACTGACTGTGCAAACTTTACACTTGGCCTTAAGCAACTTGGATTCTGTGACTCACTGGAGCAACAGTCCAGTCCTTTTTCTCCTTTGCCCAGGTAAGACACCTCTGATGTTGTCTCTGGTTCAGGAGTGGCTTGACACAAGGAATGTGTCAGTTGTAGTCCATGGATACGTCTGTGCATAGTGGCTCTTGAAGCACTGACTCCAGCTGCAGTCCACTCTTTGTGAATCTCCACCAAATTCTTGAATCCTTAATGCTTGAATGCTTTTTCTTGAATACACATTTTTTCCTTCCATTCAACTTTCCATTAATGTGCTTGGATACAGCACTCTGTGAACAGCCAGCTTTTTCAACGATGACCTTTTGTGTCTTACTTTCCATGTGCAGGGTGTAAATGATCGTCTTCCAGCTGTCAAGTCAGCAGTCTTCCTCCAGGATTGTGGAGCCTGAACCAGACGGAGACACCATTGAAAGGCTCTGGAAACCTTTGCAGGTGTTTGGATTTAATTAGCTGATTCGAGTGTGACACCACAATTCTCCAATATTGAACTTTTTCACAATATTTAAATTTTTTGAGATACTAAATTTTGAATTTTCATTAGCTGTAAGCAATAATCATTAAAATGACAAGAAATAAACACTTGAAAGATATAATTCTGTGTGTGAAATCTATATAATATAAATCAACTTTTCAATTATATTCTAATTTATTGAGATGCATCTCTATTAAATTAGAATTTTCCATTTATTTAATTCCATTTAAAAATTTAATTGTGTTAATTAAATTACATTACATTATATTATTACATTTTGTTTTTTATCAAATATAATAAAATATTGTTTTATATATTATTTAACCAAGCAGTGATTTTTATTTAAAATTGTTTTAATAATGTAAACTGTTGAAAAGATGATCACAAATGTTAATAATAATAAACATTGTTAATAAAAAAAATTACAAGCAATTTTATGTTTTGCATTTCTTCCATGACATACCAGGGTAGGTAACAAATCTAGAATATTGTGTACACCCCTAGTACCTACAGGTGTCAGCCAGAAGACAATAGGTTTACTTTTAAGTATGTATTTTTTATTTTAGTTTCTTTTTTATGCCATCCCAAGGAGATTTTCTTTGTCCTGCTGCCTCTGGCCTCCTCATTATGGATGTAAATCTGTATCAGTGAGAAAAACAATTTTGCCCTATAGTGTAAATGTTCATCAAAATATTAATATTAAAATATTAATATAAATATAAGATAATAAACCAGAATTCCAGCTTCCATTTCCTGATATTTACATCAAAATGTGTAAAATAACACAGAAGCATTGGTGAAAGACCACCCATTTTTTGTTAGCAAAAGTAAAAGTAAATAACACATTAAAAAGTTAAACAATATTAATATTTGATTACATATTGTTTGTTTGTAATATTAGAAGTAAGTTAATAAGAAGGACTGCACAGGTAGGACACAAGGTGAGAGAGGTGTGATTGAAATGGTTGGTCATGTGCAGAGGAGGGACATGGGGTAAATGGACTACATACAACTCACTGCTCTTATGCACTTACCCTTAATGTAACTCTACTTGAACACTACACCAGGTTTATTTTTCCTACTATGTTACTGACTTCAGTCTCTCATATGAGATATTTTTATTTTTATATGTTATTATTATGGTTCACTCTTACCAGAGACTCAGTCTTGTCCTTTGAAGGATCCATGCGTGCAAGATCTGTGTGGCTATGTTTCAGCTGGCTTCTTTTTTTACTAAGAACTTGTTTTAGTTCTGCATGGAGTTTTTCCTTCTGAACCTAAAAAAAAAAAAAATCATGCTGTATTATAAGTGCGCTTGTGTGCCAACTAGCATGTCTTGGGCCTAGTCCACACTGATTGTTGTTCATGCTTTAGACAAAGTAGCATATTTAGTACGTTTATCCAAACATTCCTATCTATAGCAAATTACGAACAAACTGCTGGACATATGCACTGGCTATTTTATATTTTACAGTATTTGTCATTTTTATTTGTTTTGTCAGACTTAAAATTGCTTTCATGCATCCCCAAGTTTAACTTATATTCTAAATAAAAGCAGTCAAATGAAAAATTAAAATGTGCCAAAAAAGCCTCCAAAAAGCTTTAGTAAACTTCAAATTGTGGAAATCACAAGACAATCATGCATTAGCATTGTCATAAAGCAACATTCTTTCCTATCCAGATTACATTTGTTAAAATGGCTTTTCCAGTTTGGGAATGGTTTAAAAGAGATGCATAGTTGGTGGCCAAAAACACTGTTTAATTGTGGATGGAAATTCAGAATGTTTAACAGATAAACTTTTTTCTTATTAATTGTGTAAGTGTGGAGTAGGCCTTTCTGTATGAAAGAAACATTAATACTGAATTTGCTAAAATAACCATTATACATTATTATCATATTAAGTGCTTTGTCACTACTTTTCTTACCTTGTTATTTATTAAAATGGTGTGGCAAAATTGTTATTTATAACTGAATTTGAGAATTTTATATCAGAACACTCACAACTCTTTCTGCACTTTCAGGGTCTTCAGTGGTGATGCAGAGGCGCTGGCTGGTTTGAGGAACAGAGGGAGGTGATGGAGGTGACTGCCTTTTGTTTTTTACCTGCTCATATGTAACAAAGAATTGTCTTGTATAATTAACTGGTATAATTAGTATAATTATATTCTTCAACAGATTACTCAAGTAATGGTAATAGATATTCAGCTAGTACTAAATTTCTAATTAGTGAATACCTGAGTATTGAACCTTTATGATTTGTGCCTTGACATATTTGATTCAAAAGATATTATTAATAATGAATTATTGGTAGTTAATAATAATTTTTATTAGAAACATGGTGCAACAAATGTTACATAATTTCTAATAAGACTGCAGGTATTGAACTCACAGCTAGGTTAGAATAGCTGTCCTCTAATGCTCTGTCTGTGTCTGAAAATGAAGCAAGAAAAGATATACAGTATAATTTCTAATAAATCACATCAGTTTTAGAATATTAGAGCCACAACAACAACAAAACTAATTTAAAGTCTAATTTTGCAGTTTTATTATTTCTTGACCCTTAAAGAGCTTCATTTGTGACCTGAGTCCTAAATTATGTCATTGAATCAGAATCTAATTAAAACAGGTCTGTGAGACACATGGTGGCAGCAACAGCTATTAGACTAAATACAAAAAAAAAAAGACTGAAAAAACTGTTACCTTTTTTTAACTTCTAATTTGACTTAAAGGATAAACAAAGGGTAAAATGAAGGGTGTACAAGCAATTTATATTCAGGTTAGTTGCTTTGAAGAATCTCTCTACCACAAGATGTATTAATGATCACAATTTATTATCCAGTGGTTGTTTAGGTATTGTTTACATTTCTGACACTTCCCCTTTTCATCAAGGTCACCTGTTACATTGTGTTATCTGCAGTCGAACAAAGCACAGTGTGTGAGTTTTGATGTGGGGAAGTATCAACAAAGTGTTAATGAGTTCTTTTATACAAGGTATATAAACCTCCCATTTGAGCAATAGAAAATCCAGAATGAACAAAGTATCTTCCTTTCTCTGAGAGGTATGAGAAATTAAGAGACAGCAAAAATGGAATCACAATACCCTGATTGTAATCTCTCTCTATCCCAATTTTATTTTTTTTATTATTATAAGTGTGTATTACAATAAGTAAAACATATACTATATAAACTATATACTAAAATATACTATATACTATATACTAAAAAATGAAACATTTTAAGTGGAGAAACATGTACATTACCAATGAAAAATAATCGTTTTAGGGAAATGACAGTGTTAGGCTTGTTGACCCTAGTTACCTAATACTTTTCAGATTCTTTCCATGGTGCTTTAGTTCTTTAAGAACTGAAGCTTTGCTAAATATGCCATGCCACACCCTTCTCTGGTTGCCATCAAGCATTCTAATGGTGTCCCCTGTCAATCTGCATATTTCTAATTCCTCATCAAGAGGCAAAGCCAAGAGGCTGTACTCTTTTTATAAAGCCATTATTATGTTGACCACAGTGTGGATCATACGCTAACCCTAAACCTAGGTATTTAATTTCCTGTTTCATGACAGATAAACTGTAGCTGAAGATAGACAAACATTGTGTAAACATAAAACAAACTATATAATGCACAGAATAATTAATCCCAATACCTTGTATATGCAAAAAAGTAACACCTTAAACCTTGGTCTTAACTGGCTATTAGGGCACTGATGTCTGGATGTTTTTTTTTGTTTTTGTTTAATGTTTTATAATACAGTCTTTATATAAAAAACACCCTTTTGTTAAACTATAATGCATTGCATTTTGTAAATTGCCTATAACATAAAAACAATGTATGAGCATTAGTTCTATAGTTTGCAATTATTTAAGTAAACAATATGGTAATAAAAAAAAACTATAAAGCTATATGTAAACTATATAAGTAATGCAATTGGTTTACATATAGCTTTATAGTTTTTTTTATTACTATATTTTATATTTAAATAATTACAAACTATAGAACTAATGTTCATACATTTTGTAAACTAAAATGTAAACTATGTAAAAATATGTAAACTATATAAGGAATGCAATTGGGTTCCCTGATGGTCTAGTGGTTAGGATGCAACGCTCTCACTGCCGCGGCCTGGGTTCGATTCCCGGTCAGGGAACCAAACCCAAACCCATTAGGGTTGCACAAGCCAGTGCACTCCTAGTGCTGGTCCCTAACCCAGATAAATAGGGAGGGTCATGTTTTATTTGCCAAATCAAACATACGGATCACGAATATGGATGATCCACTGTGGTGACCCCTAATGGGAGAAGCTGAAAGAAAAGTATAAGTAATGCAACTCTATTTAATAAAACTATATGTAAGGAAACATACAGAAAATAGGGAAAGGTCTTATAAAACCTTTGAGTTTTATGGCTGTCAGAAAGTTCTGTATTCATTCAGTTACTGTATATTTACAATTTTAAAAATTGTGCAATTTCTTATATTTAAAAGCTGAAATTAATAGGTAAGTGTCTTGTAAACAAAAACCCTCAAACACAATTTAAATTGTATGGATTTTTGGTTTAAAAGAGGCAGATGTAGAGGACGGGGGTATGATCCTGTGGCAACCCCTAATGGGAGAAGCTAAAGAAGAAGATAAAGAAGATGGTCTAAATAGATTTAGACCAGTTTATGGAGCAACTAAAGTGTAAAAAAGAATTATAAATGACATTTCTGCAATGAGGGCAAAAGGTTTCGATCCTGGTGATAGCCCTAAGTAAATGTGAAGTATATGTACTATACATATAAATGTAAGTAAATGTTAGCTATATGGTTAAAATGTTTTAGCTTTGTTCAAATGCAAAAAAAAAAATCTACATTAAATGAGCCAGTGTGGTTTTGAATGGGAGCGGTGGGTATTTTGAGATTTGTGAATCAGTAATTGGCTCTCAAAGATTTTCATAAACATCCAGCTAGGTAGCATTAGCAATGGACATTAAAATTTGGGTAAGACTTGAAGTCCTCTACAGACTGTCAAATTATATCGTGATGTATAAATGTATATGTATAAACTGAATCAAACCACTCCTCAGTTCTAGGGACTCAACATCATACTTCTGTAGTACATTGTTGTATAAATTGCTGTCGGACAACACTATTTGAATTTAGAATAATAACAATTGGTATTTCACATGGCACATGACTACTCAAAATCAGTTCATGCAAAGGAGTACAAGAGTCATAGTCGCAGGGTCATTCAAGACTAGCTTGTTTGCATAAGGTGTGACTGTCTGCACTCTGCTGTATACGTGTGTGGGGGTATATAAATGTGTGTGTGTGTGTGTGTGTGTTATATAACTAATTGATTGAAATAAGCAGCTGCAGTCATGTGATGCTATACCCACAGGAGTGGTCTGCAGGAATGTTGGCACATAAACTTGAACTGTATTTAGATGCACAATGTTGTGACACATCTGCCTCTAAAATAAACAGTTTAGTACCTGGATGTGTAAATGGCTGTGTGCCTATTGTGCACACTAAGGTAGACTGACAGACAGCTAATTGCAGTAGTTTAGGTAAGTTTTGTATATAATATCCTACTATTTGAACAATTATGTTAGGCTGCAATATCAGCTGCAATAAAGTTTATGTTGTTTATAGCCTATAAATCATTAAATCGTTTTTGCATGTGTGTAGGGCAGTACTATGGGCCAGCGTAACATCCTGTTACTCTGTTGGATTCTTTTCTGGGTATCTCAGTTATTTTGGCAGGAGCCTTTCCCCTCATTGTATTGTCATAAACGGTGAATTGACAACAGACAGCACTGACCTTTAGTCTAAGACATATGTGGGATTTTTCCACATAAAGCTACGCAAATCACCTACTCTGATTTATCTTCTGCAAGTGTGGGATAGCAGCTTTTGGTTATACACTATTATAGGCTATTTTTGGAGTCATACATTGTATGCGCTTGTGAGTCTTTTGTGTGTGCATAGGAAGGAAGCATTCGAAAGTTGCCATTTCTCACTGGTTTTGGAACTTTAATAGACGTCTGTCTATTTCAACTCTCCCTGCTGAAAGTGACATCTCACAATCTCCTGGGTGGCAACAGGAAATGGTCCATTGTAAACATATATATTTCTTGGAGATACATGTAAACACGGCTCTACTACTCTTGACTAGCAGTGCAAAACAATGTTTTTTATTATGGTTCAGATTATGCACAACACATTTATAGCGTTAAATAAGTCAGTAACAGGTGTATGACGTTCCAATTTATTCATCTTTATGTTTTAAATATTTTATCATGTTTAAAATATTGAATCTAAAATAAATTTCATGAGTTTAAGTCAAGTCAAGTCAAGTCAAGTTTATTTGTATAGCGCTTTTCACAACAGACATTGTCTCAAAGCAGCTTTACACAAATCAACAGTGATGGTGAATGGTGCGAATTTGTCCCTGATGGCGACTGTGGCAAGGAAAAACTCCCTTAGATGTTATGAGGAAGAAACCTTGAGAGGAACCAGACTCAAAAGGAGAACCATCCTCATCTGGGTGACATCAAGAGTTTGATCATAAATTTTCCAACAATACAGAACACTGGAGAGTGAGAACTAACATGATTACTGGAGTATAAGATAGTTTAATAGATGTCTTGCAGCTAATCTTACCATTATTCAACTGACAGTCTATATATTTGCATGCAAAACCCCTTAGCATTCAGCTGTATGGTTTACCACAAATGCTCCCTTTGAAAAGAATCAATACTGTCTTTACTCTTTCATCAAATATTAAAGTATAACAGCACAATGTTTTCTCTATATTTCATTAAATACCACAATCACTGAAGGATTTCTTATGGTGAAGTATGTAAAACATCACCTAGAGAAAAGTAAATCTTCATTTCTGTTTACCTGATAAATATCATAAACACTTATTAACTTTGGTGTATTTTACCCCTCCCTTTCCTTTTCTGTTTCTATCCATTTTACGTTATTAAAGAAAACCAAAACAAAACAGAAAACAAAAAAAAGATGTTCTAGGATTAAAGGTGTTTGATGAATTCAAACATGCCAGAATAAAAAAAAATCCAAAAAATGAGTGGTTAATATTCAAAATAGTTTTTTTGTTAGCATTTAAACAACATATACTTGTAATAACCAAATGCTAATTGATTGCATTCTCCCAGAGTTACACCATGTGCTCAAAAATATAGCGAGAGAATGCAAAAAATACCGAGAGAATGCAAGCTTAGAATTTACAACTTATGAACTAAAAAAAAAAAAAAAAAAATCCCTGGAATTAAATAATTGTATTTTTAGCCTTTCCTCAATCATGCACAGAATATATGAAGTTGCAGGCTGTTTTGTTAAGAACTCAAAGGTTTATTAATTATTTTAAAAGGCAGGGGTCACTATGAGTCATTCCTACACTGCACTGAGATCTATCTTTAGACCGTCAACAAATGTTTCACACACATCTCTTACTCTCAGTGCTGGAGACACTACCCAGTATTGCACCACAATTTTACCTATGTTAGCATGCTGGCTAAAGTATTAAGGGGAAAAAAATTGAGGAATTTCAGTTAAGGTATCCTTATTGTAGGCTATGTAATAGCAAGTATTTTCTTTCTTTTTTTTTATAAATATGTGTAGTACACCATTTATAAACTATTTCTGCCCAATAAAGGGCTTTCCTGCCTGGGACGTCACATCATTGATTTTTAGGGATATATAGCATGTTGTGCAGACATGAATAAAAGCAACAACAACAACAACAAAAAATTACAATTAAATTAAATACATTTGTGCCATTTGCACATCTGTCTCTATTTAGGTGCACATTGATCTGCATGAAGTTGAGCTCTGACACAAGGTGAGTAATTTTTTTACATAGACACATCACATTGCAAGTGGTAACTGTATTGAGGTTGTCTGAGATAGCTGCCACATAAGTCATATAGTGCCCTACAACTCACTGCCAAGACTGGGTGACACTACAGAAGATCTGGATGTCATTTGAGGCAGATATTTATGGTGGAAAAAATGTGAGCATGATAGATTATCATAACTTATTACTTATGTAAACCTCATGGCAAAACTAAAAAAATAACTTTGGGCATGTCTTGCTTGGCATGTTTTGGACATTCCATGAAAAACCTCTCAATCAGCCACTCACAAACAACTTTACTGCTCCTGATTTATTCTAAATCATTATTCTGTTGATTCACTTTGTTCTCTGGTATTAGACTTTAGTCTGCATTTCCATTCTGCACTGACATGTTGATAAAAACCTTTGCAGTGCATGAAATCAACCTAAAAAATAAAGAGCCTATTATATGTGCTCAAAAATAATAAACACCTCCATGATTTCACTACACAGTGCTATCTTAGCTATGGCATGTAGAGACTTGGGTCTTATGACTGGACAGCGCAGCTGTTGCTTCTCTGTAAAAACCAATATAGAGACAGCTCCAACACTCTCTCTCTCACACACACACACACACACACACACACACACACACAAGCACGCACACACTCCTGCATTCTTCATAACTCGGGTTGAGTGTGTATGGCAGTACCAGTCTACAAAGAAATCTCACATGCTCATGAAGACCACTGGTTGCAAATTATAGCAACAATGTGCTGCAAATAGTTAACATACACATATAACGTTGTTCTCTTATAAATAAAAACACTCCTAACACAGGTAAACAATTATTTAGCATCAATTTGCCAACACATGTCAATTAGTGCTGCTAAAATAACTTTATATGTTGTACATTTGGTCCCAGAGTTTTGTTTCTGTGTTTGTAGGACCTGACTGACTAGACAGTTTAGAAAAATGTTAGAATTAAGCTACAAAGCAGCAGCCTTTTAAAGGCAATTTGTTGAATTACATCATGGCAGGAGAGTGTTTTTAACTCAAGCTCTCCACCCAGCAAACCCTGCTTTTGCTTCATGCAATATGAATATTTATTTATACAATACCTGTTAAATACCATAGAAAATAAATACCTGTCAACACTAAATAATTTAAACTAGGTGACAAAAATGTGTTAAATACATGAAACTAAATCTGGTACAAATAAACTGTCTGAAAATATATTACTACTTTAAAAACTTAAAAAATATGGTTTATAGTTATATAAATCTTTGTGAAAATTTGTATATAATGCAATCTCCAAGGCTTTTTGAGCTATATGCACATTTCTCTACTGCATTATAAAATATTTTTCTGCATGTTTTTGTTGTTTAATAAGTACTCTGTGTTAATGTTCATTGCTGATGTTCACAAATACAAAATCAAAAAACCTGCAGTTACATCTATCTTTTCAGGACTCTGAAGAGTGCACTTTAGTGGACAAATCAAGAAGAGAAAGAACCTTGCACCTACCGTGATCAATGTGTCCTTCTGAAACTGTGCCTGACTAAAAACTCTAAATGATTATTAATACAAACACAGACCTACACATGCACACAGTCACTCTCTGCCCTCTGACAGCCAGCCACCCTACTGCCCTGACTGAGCTTGGCTAATTTAGAAAATGGAACTACATTTGCAGAAAGGCAATTGGGTAAAGGAAGGATGGCCCATGTAGGGAGGGAATGAAGGAGGAAGGGGGGGAGGGCAACTTGGTGAAGCCCGAAGGATTGCCAATGTAGGGTGGCAGAAAGAGGGCAAGGAACATAAACGTATTTAGCTGAGCTGATTTGTAGTAGTAGCTTCCCTGGCATGATGAAAATGTTCATCTATACTAAAAAAAAAGTCTGCTATAAAATTATTTCACATGTGAACACACACCTTGGATTATTTCCAATACTGCTTCATTGAGTATCTATTTTAGAAAGTTATGCATAAAGCAGCATCAGCAGAATGATAAGTTCCAATAATGCTCATGTGTAGAGAGAAGAGAGGAACAGTGTTACATAATGGCAAAAGTCACTTGACTTGGGGAATTGTTTGGAGCGCATACCTAAAAAAGCTCTCTGTCAGTCTTTTTCTGAGAATACTGCTACAATTGACACACACACACACACACACACACACACACACACACACACACACACACACACACACACACAGTAACTTAGCATTAGACGTAAGTGTTTCACAGTATTTTCTACATGAACTAGCAATACTATCTGTGAATCTGTTCCATGGGCAATTTCAGGAAGTTCATGCTACACCCAAGCAGATAAACATACTCACACACAAAATTCCTTCCCAGATACATAAACTAAGTGTGGCAGCAGAACAATGCAGATGTCCTTCACTGTTCACCTCGACCACCATATTTAACATTATTTACAGAAAGGAAAGAGGACTCAGGAAACAGGTCAGAGAAAGCCTAAACAGACACACCACCTTCCTTTAGTGTTAAATGCTTAGCATTGTTGCTGCATTCTACAATTTTGTTTGACATTTTCAGGTAAACCAAAACACTCTTACACTTCAACTGGTTCAACAAGCATGAGATCTTTTTTAAGCATTTAATGCAAACAGCAAAATAAAAAAAAAATGGAATAATTGACACATAAGTAGGGATATCTAAAAAATGTTTTCAAAATGCAAAATTACTTTGCATTTGTCACCAAAATACTCAAATAATTTCCAACATACTCAGAAATGGAAATTCTGCCTTGCAAACTTAAAAGCTGTCAGAAAAAGAAACTGACTGAAATGGTGAACATTGGGTTATTTGAATCTTTATAAACACTGGCAATATTTTTGATGATCACAAAACTAGGGTTACTGACTCAACACCACCACCAGAACAAAATGTAATGAACATAGCAATGTCTTGTGTGTGTGTGTGTGTGTGTGTGTGTGTGTGTGTGTGTGTGTGTGTGTGTGTGTGTGTATATATATATATATATATATATATACACATACATACACACACACACACACACACACACACACTTTTTAACTATGAAAGCAATAATTAAAAGTTGATTAAAATTATTTGCTATGCCATACAGTACAATTATAATAACCTCTACAAAGCTGAAAGAAAAAAAACAGTTAGTACATTGTTCTTAAAAAATAAATAAAGCATAAATTCCTTACCTGTGTTGAAAGAGGGGGTCCAGTTGACACAAAAAATCCCTCTCAGACACTCACACATGATTGACAGATATACAAAACACACTATCAATCACTGCACATCCAAATTAAACAGACACAAAACATGGGGTGCACTTAGTCCCGTTCTTCTTAGGTACCTGGATTAGGCTGCTGGACTGGAAGAGGAAGATGTGTTAAACCCGACTATAGTATTATATGTTCCAGGTTGGTATATTTTATCCATCAGGATACATCAACTGGATGCTACTTTAATGCTAGGCTGGATATTATAACACTATGCAAAAAAAAAGGGGATTTAATCATGAAATATTGTACTATACAGTGGACAGGGTGTGGTTTCCAAAATGCAAAAGAGAGCAGTGAAGGCTCATGAATGGATAAAAAGATTGATGGAGAGAACCAGGACCGGAGTGATAAAAGATGAGAGAGAACAACACAGAATGGACTGTTAGCAGTTTGAGTCAGCAGATTGCAGTGTGCTAAATCCACCAGTCTTTTGTTCCCTATTTTAACTTGGATTAGTGAAATAAACATCCCTTAAACCTCTTTCAGACAGAGATCAACATTAGTGATAAAAACAGACCAAAAAAAAAAAACATTTATTCGCTCACACAAGCAAAAACATATAAAATCTTTCAACTTAATGTATTCCTTCTGGTTAGAAATGTCTCTTATGTAAATACTGTAACTGAAATCGGACTTTTCGAGTAAGAATAAAAAGTTAAAAAAAAGAGTAAAAAATAACAACGCTTAAAAAAACTAAACAGAAAATAGGTCTTAAACCAAAATATAACCCAAACCCAAAATAAAAATAATTAATATAAACATTGTTTTACCCAACATTTACATCAACACCATGTTTAATCCATGAATAAAAATATTTCGTCAAGAAATTATTAATTCATTGTATTTTCTTTTTTTAATAAAAATAATAAATAAGCAGTACATTTGTAAAGAATTTAGACCTTCTTGTTTTGTAATAAATGAACCATTTTTATTTAATTTAGCAGACAAGTTACAAACAAATCTAACAGATAAAATTAACAGTACAAGTGACTGTGATCTGTGTCTGTAACACTAACTCTTAAAGTAATAAACACAAATGCTGTGGCTAATGTGTATTTCAAATGTGCTTTCACAGACCAATAAATTCCCAATTAATAAAACCAGCTGACTATAAAAACTTTCTTCTCAGACATCCAACACCAACAGCAGGTGGTTTGAAAAACATACATACATACAGAGAGAGAGAGAGAGAGAGAGAGAGAGAGAGAGAGAGAGGGAGAGAGGGGGGGGGGGGGAGAGAGGGGAGAGAAGGGGGGGGGGTGAGAGAGAGATAATATTATATATATTATATTATATTTATACTATTGCTCTGCAATTATATTTTGTTTGTGACTGGAGGTTTACTTATGTAAAATTCTACAGAAAATTATCTCTAGACTAAAATGAAGGGTGGGATACAGCATGGACCACCAACTATGTTGAGATGCAATCTTGTTAAGTGTAATTTGCAAAGAAACGTGGCTAAATAAACGTACACATACAGCCTCAACTCCTATGGGTCGTCTGCATGCTTAGACACACAGCTCAATGCTCAAGAGTAACTCTACCCACTTTACAATCCGGATCATAAATTCTGTTTACAGAGTACAGTAGAGAGTGAAAGACACTGGATCCTTCTGCTTTGGGCAGAAGCATTAAAAACAAAAACAAAAACACGGTTTTGTTTTTGGTTGAGAGAATAAAATTTCACCACCACGAGCCACTCAATGTTATTAACGAAGTTCAGGTGTAGAGGTGAAATTCAACAAACAAACTGTTGAATATACATTTTTTCTCTTTGTTTCACATACATATCTTTATATATTCTTTATATCTTATATTCTTATATTTTATTTTATATAGTTTTTATACTTTATTTATCTGCTTCTTTTGTTTTTCCCCATCCTATTCCCCTCATGCCGGACCGTCGTATAAAGCATTTCACTGCATGTTGTACCCTGTATGTATGTATGTATATGTGATGAATAAAATTTGATTTGAGTTGATTTGAATGGCAATTTGAAAAAGATCACAGTCTCTTTGTTGGTGGAGAAGCTGGAAATACTGTGTATGAATAGGGACGTCCCAGGAGCGTTAGTTAGCTAAGATTAGTGTATTATTTATCCCAAAGTGAAATTGTAATTTTTGCATATCCCAACTTTTCGGGAAGATAGGGTCAGAGCACAAAATTCATCAGAGCACCCCAGAGCTTTTAAGGTTAAGTACCATGTTTAAAGGCCCAACAGTGGCAGCTTGGTAGTGGTGATATTAAAACCCTGACATCATGTTTAGTAATTAGTGTAACTGCTGAACCACCACTGCATGGAGGTGAATCTGGAATCTGGAGATACGCAGATAGACAGACACATTACCATATGAATGCTTACAGTTTTTTTTTTTTTTATCAAAATTGTGTTGCATTTATTTAATTTAGCTTAATTTTTAAATAAATGCACTGTAAGGTGTAAATGTATTGTGTACAATGTATGTGTCAGAATATATGTTTAATAAAAATTATTTAAAAAAACAAATAGGCAAGTTCATAACTTTGTCAAGGTTTAGGAAATACATAGAAATTAGCTATTTAGGGTTTTTTAAAAAAAGAATCGGCCCATATTGCTGTCCTGAAAAACTTTTCACAAAAAATCATCTAAACTCACATTTGTATTATTTATTTACTGTAATATTTCGGCTGCCCTGCAAGAAGCATTCACTAACTGAGAAGCCTCCCGTTTCAGACAGTGGAACTGCCCAACCTCAGTTAAACCGACGCAGATGGAACGTACCACATTCCCTGGCGGGGTGCAGGTGTAGATTGTTATAAGGGAAAATAGAGACCCTCGTTATTAAAAGATTAATAAGCTTTAAAACTTTTGATGATAAATAACAGTAGAAATAATAGTGATAATAAAGAACAGTTAAAGGCGTAGTTCTACAATTACTCGAACCCATAATTATATAAAGCTCAAAATAAAATAAAAAAATAAAGCAAACATTTCCTCTTTGCTCCTTGTACCCTAAACCAGAGCTTAAAATGGACGCTGAACAATCTTTCTATTTGTTTTTTCCGCTGAACAAACTAAACAAACACTTTATATATTTCAAGTAAAATTGAAATGTACTTTGCCCCTTTTAAACCTTTGAATAATATATGGGTTCAGCGCCACGTGGCTTTTCCTGGCATTTGTAAAGAAAGCGTGGTTGCCAGATTGACGTGTTTCAACTAGTTCAGAGTTCAGAGTTGGGATCAGCAGAGGGATGAGAAAAGCAGGCAAAGGAGACAAGGAGGTGTGGCAGCAGGTGAGGAAGGATGTTGCAAAAGCAAAGGAAATGACATATGAGCAGCTGTATGAGAATTTGTACACTAAGAATTTAGAAAAGGATTTGTACCAATTTTCCAGGCAGAGGGACCGAGCTGGGAGGGATGTGCTGCAAGTTAGAGCAGTAAAGGATGGAGATGAAAATGTGTTGACTAGTGAGGAGAGTGTGTTGAGAAGATGAAGGGAGTATTTCGAGCAGCTGATGAATGAGGAAAATAAAAGCGAGAAAAGGTTGGATGGTGTGGAGATGGTAAAGCAGGAAGTGGATAGGATTAGTAAGGAGGAAGTGAGAGCAGCAATTAAGAGGATAAAGAGTGGAAAGTCGGTTAGACAAGATGACAGTAGAATCATGGAGGCGTTTAGGAGAGATTGTAGTGAAGTTTTTAACAAGATTTTTTAACATGCTTTTAAAAAGTGAGTGGATGCCTGAGGAATGGAGAAGGAGTGTGTTGATACCGGTTTAGGAATAAGGAAGATGTGCAGACCTGCAGTAACTACAGGGGAATAAAGTGGATCAGACACACCTTGTAGTTATGGGAACGAGTAGTGGAAGCCAGGTTGAGAGAAGAGGTGACTATCTGTGAGCTAAGGTGGGGTGGGTGGAAAGAAGAACATCTGCAAGAGTGAAAGGGAAAGTTTATAGGACTGTGGTGAGACCTGCTATGTTGCATGGTTTAGAGACAGTGGCATTGACAAAAAGAAAGGAGATGGAGCTGCAGGTAGCAGAGCTGAAGATGCTGAGGTTTTCACTGGTAGAGACAACACAAAGAATGTAGGACATTTTGGAAACAAAGAAAGGGAGGCTAAATTGAGATGGTTTAGACATGTGCAGTGGAGGGACATGGGATATATAGGTAAAAGAATGTTGAGGATGGAGCCACCAGGCAGGAGGAAAAGAGGAAGGCCAAGGAGGTTTACACATGTGGTGAGGGAAGACATGCAGATAGCTAATTTGAAAGAGGCAGATGTACAGTACAGAGAGCAATATGGAGACAGATGATTCACTGTGAAGACCCCCTAATGGGAGCAGCCAAAAAAAGAGGAAGAAGATGATTTACATATATATAAACCCCAAAGAGACTATATTATAAACTCTAAATGAATTGGTTTGATTAGGCAATGTTATTTTCCCTATTTAATGTTGCATTCTTTATAGACATATTTTATTGGAGTTTGGTTTTATTACACAGTTTTCTCTGTATTTTTGGTGCAGGGCTGGAATAGGAGTTTTCCTTGTGTTGTCTGTATTTTATAGTTGTTGAATGAATGCTGGGGTTCATTTGCTGCTATGGAAAAAATCTTTGACTATAGCTATATAAAAAAAAGCCTATTTGCTTTTGTGACTGAAATTATGACTTTAATTAAATTAATTAAATTAGAATGTGTTAAATAAATAATTTAACATAAGGAATGAATTCAACATCAAAATTTGATTTTAACGTTATTTAACTTAACTTCTTCTTCTTCTGGCTGCTCCCATTAGGGGTCTTCACAGTGGATCATCTGTCTCCATATTGCTCTCTGTCCTGTACATCTGCCTCTTTTAAATTAACTGCCTGCATGTCTGTCCTCACCACATCCATAAACATCCTCCTTTGCCTTCCTTTTTTCCTCCTGTCTGATGGCTCCATCCTTTGCATTCTTCTACCTATATATCCCATGTCCCTCCTCTGCGCATGTCCAACCATCTCAATTTAGCCTCCCTCACTTTGTCTCCAAAATGTCCTACATTCTTTGTGTTGTCTTTATTTAATAGTTTTTGAATGAATGCTGGGGTTCATTTGCTGTTATGGAAGAAATCAGTGACTGTAGCTCCTAGAAAAGCCTATTTGCTTTTGTGACTGAAATTATGGCTTTAATTAAATTTGAACGCATTAAATAAATAATTCAACATTAGAAAAGACGTTTAATTCAACATCACATAAGATGAAATACACACTGGACATATCTTTTAAATCATATTCTTTACTTTGTAACTTTCTTTTGTGGGAAAAGTGTAAAATGGAATCCTTTTTGTTTTTTTTTTTTTATAACCTACACTCATTCTGAAAAGATCTTTACTGTTTTAGAGTTAAGTTGTTCATATTGCTTTTGGAAATGTTTTTATATTACACAATTTAAAAGTGAATTTATTGCCAAGCTTTCATTACCTAACACCTTACAACTGAGACACAATAGAAATATTTATATTAAACAATCTGCGGATTATTAACTACCAACTGACATTTAGGAGGTGACTAAGGAATAGAGGAGGACCTGGTGTGTTTTCATCACAGTACATGCTGAAAGCAGGACCTACACATAAAAGAGAAAGTATATTGATTGAAATACAACAATAAAATTAATTCAATTCATTTTTGTATGAAACGAGAGCATAATTACATTGTGTAACATCCAAGTGAAATACAACATGATCAACACAATAAAATCTTCAGATTTAGATTTCTTAAAGATGCCATTTAGTCATGATTTTTACTGCTTGCAGGACAGTTGGTTAAAAACAGTGTGTTCCAGAGATTTAGAAAGAAAGGAGAGAAGTGATACCAGCCTGTTGTTGTTGATGTCTGATGGATCCAGAGCAGGTTTCTTTAATATGGGAAGGACCCTTGATTACTTGAAGGCAGATTTCCTTAAACTTGACGTGGGACAAGATACAAATACAAATACAGTGAAAAAATAAATAAATAAAAAAAATAACCGTAAATACACAAAACTAGTTAGGGGCTAGAAGTAAGGAATAGGCAGTGGGGAATAAGGGCCCAGTGGCGGCATCTGGTGGTCAAGGCAAAAAAAAAAACCTAAAATGTCCAAACCCTGACAGATATGCTTTTTAATTTTTATGGAGAGATATAAGATGTGCAGTCATGTTAGAATGAAAGTTCACCCTCTTTAAAGTATATGGTTTTACAAATCAGGACATGATAAAAAGCACAATGGAAAGAGACAGAGCAAAGGCAAGTAAAAGTGCTAAATGCTTTATAAAGCATATAACAACCTTATACACCCGCGATGACGGGCAACCTTATGACAAATGCTGTTATTGGCTGGATGCTTGTGCGTAGACACGTGAAAATACAGTACAATTCAGGCAGGATTTTATTATGTGTGCTCATTATTATCAGAAAAAGTGGGGGGGACAAAATCATTCATATTTCAATGTGTGGGGGACATGTCCCCCATGTCTCTGCTACTTCCCAACTAGTACTATTGCTAGCATTGTACCACTGCCCTCTTTGTCACCACTACTATCAGGTACTCATCCTCCTTCTCTCTTATGCAAGTACTATTCGAATCACTAATATTACTATTTGAATCACTACCTCTTACTAGTAAAAATTAAGTTTAATAAACAGATTAGAAGTTAAAAGTGTAATAAAGAAAAAAAAAACATACAATTTCCCCTCAATGTATGTATAATAAAATGTTAATGTATAAAACAATTGAATATCTAATAAAAGTTGAAAGGTCTAGTAAAAATGTAAAACAGCCAATAAAAATCTAGATGTATAATGAACTGTATAAAGGTTTTATATAGTACAGAAATATTGAAATATCTAATAAAAACTGTAAAAGTATAATAAAAAGTTTAATGTTTATTAAAGTTTAAATGTCTTACTAAAGGTTAAAAGGCTAATAATAATAATAATAATAATAATAATAATAATAATAATAATATACAGAATAGCGGGTGAATAAATTATGAATCTTCTTGCCAGTGCTGAGGAAATCTTTGGCAAAACAGTTTGTTCTTAGAACTTGAACACAGTGCTGTGGTGTACACCTGCTCAGGAAGGAAAGAAAAGCAAAAAAAAGAGTTTATGAACCAGTGACATGTTTACTTAACTAGATGTTGTTTGTGTATCTCTATGGCAAACGCGCCGGGGAGGGCTGAGTTCGTGTAAAACTAGGCCTTTCCTCACTTTCTTGATGGCCGTGAGGATTGACTTGACACAAGCAGGAGACAACTGCGGGGTTGAACCCCATAGTACGCCCAAATATTTGGTGCTCTGTGATTGACAAAGCACACTCTTCTTGGCGTTCAGCCTTAGCTCCTTCATGTGCGCAAGAACGACATCTTGATGCTAGCCGGCCAGCTGCTCCGATTGGGCCAATATCAACCAATTATCGATAAAAATTAGAATGTGGACCCTCTAAATCTCAGTGGGAGCGGTGCAGCAGCCTCCCACTTTGTGAAGGTGTGGGGTGAGAGGGCAAGACTGAAAGGAACGGAAGGACCCGCTATTGGTAAGCTTCATCCTCGAAAGCAAACTTCAGGAACTTCCTGTCCAGTGTTTCATCACCAGAGCCTACTTGGGCCCCACCAGGGTGGGTCATACCCCGTTAAACAGGGGCGGAAGAGACTCACAACTGCTGTCTACTGTGAAAAAGACCCATTGAAACATGTCTGGCAGAGCCTGCCAGGTTGCTAGATAGTCTCTAAGTAAATAATAGTCTCTCAAGACTGACCTCTGGTGTGCCTAGAGCCAGAGCCAGTGCAGCTCTAGGGGCCTCCTCAGTCCCAGTGTAGAGGCAGTGATGTGGGTTGCAGAAAGTGCTCATCAAGCTTCCTGGATAGGCGAGCTTCTGCTAATCGCCTGGCCAATCTATCTCAAGCATGGCTATGGCATGGGTCACTACCTTTAATAGCTCCTCTAAAAGACTGACTTAAGGGTTGTCTCTGCAGACTCGCAGAGCTCCATCCCCCAGGAAGGAAAGGAATGCTTAGTTTCTTAGTCGCTTTATTTTATTTTTATTTTTTTTTACCTCTTAGCCTTAAGCACAAACAATAGTTTTGTAATGTAGGTGGTTATTCTTTTGTTTACGTCACAGTACTTCATTTGGTATATTGTTTCTATGTGTTTTGGAATAAACTTTCACATAAAAAAAACACCATCTTGGTGGTAAAAAAAACAAATATGGCTGATAGAATATAGTGTAACAAAACAAATGAGACCGAATTTAAAAAACAAAAAAAACAAAAAACAACCTATCATTTTAAACCTTTTATTTCCAGCCAGTATTCTTTTTTTACTCTTTACAAACTCTTAGTGGTCAAACAGCACACGTGCACATGAACCAGGAAGTGAATACAGAAAATAATGAATTTAATCCATTTTGGAATAAGGCTGTAACATAACAAATAGCGAATATTATTTTGAAGCACTGACTTTGCGAGAATAGTTTTCCTTGCTGGTACAACTCGCTGTGTTTCAAGAGTTAATGAAAGTAGCTGTAATAATGGAATGTTAGAAAAGCAGATCGACTTAAAATTTAAACAATCGATCTGAAATCCTTTGTATTAATGATGTGTAATCATATGTCCAAGCTTACTTTAAACTAAACCTCAATTAACTCCTGACAGGACAGATCTATCAGGACAAGAATCAAGGAATCTTATGACAGCTGAACACTGACCAGGTACTATGTGGAGGAGAGACAACTTATTAGTGTTTTGCCTCCTCAGATAATGCTGAGTGTGTACGAGCTGAACTGTGTGAAATCAGCACCCACCTGTTTGTTGGCTGCTGCAAGACACATCAGAATTGCCCTCCCTGCCTTGTACGGCAAGTTCTGATCACAAGATAATTAACAACAGGTCTTCAGAGAAACTAGACAGGTAAAAAAAGTGAGATCCATAGAGAATGCCTCATGAGTGGCAGGCAGCTTCATGATATCTCTGAGATGCCAGCTAAAAAAGCAAGCTAAATGTGAGTTGTCTTGTTACCTCTGCATGAGACACCCTTAAAACATGAAGATAGTCCTACCTTTCTCACTTCAGAGAGAAAGATTTTGTCAGATATAGAATTTAGATACAGTGCCCTCCACAATTATTGGCACCCCTGTTTAAGATGTGGTCGTGCCTAAACTTCTTAATGATTCCTCTGACTGTAGATACCGGCAAGTTAAGGCGAGTGGCTATTTTCTTGTAGCCATTGCCTGACTTATGAAGGTCGACACACATGTGCCTTACTTGAATGGTGTGTTCTCTTGTCTTTGCCATGTTGACAAATGGGAAATAGAATTAGGCCTCTGTGTCACGTCATATTTATACCCCAGGGAAACAGGAAATCATGAATTACTAATTAAAAGTCCCTAGATACCCTGACCAACCTTAGCAACTACAGAAAAATATATTTAAAAAAAAAAAAACAATTAAATTTTTCAGAGGAATTGTTAGGGGTGCCAATAATTGTGGAACACATGATTTCAAGGTTTTTTTTTTTCTAAATGTATGATTTTTTTACCACCAAAGTATGTACTTAAATGAAAGGTTGGATTTTTCTCTTTTTTTGCATTTGGGTTCTATGTTGTTTTTAAAAAAAGGAGAATTTTTTGAAGTCCACGACCACATCTTATACAGGGGTGCCAATAATTGTGGAGGGCACTGTATATGTATGTAAAGAAAACTGTTATTACATGAATATTCCAGCAACAGGTTTTAATAACGTTAAACCAGAGCTGGATCTCTCAATCACTCACTGCACATAGAAAGTAACCTCAAAACTTCCAATGACTAGCAACAGAAGCACAATATAACATAGACTACAAAACACAAGTTCTCTTCAATAAACAATAAAAATGAAGATAAGTTGCTGTTGACTGAGAGGAATCAAAATAATACTAACTCTAAGGAACAATAATTCACTTTCATGCCAGGCTTTGTGACACAACGCTGAACCATTGGCACAATTCTACGTGTTTTGTTGCTCACACAATCACTGTGGACTTCATTAGAGTCTTTGTTATTAGACACATAGCATTGCAGGCAAATGTTAGCGCACATTAAAGCACATTACAACCAGTGCATTTAGCTAGGCTACACACAGGGGTAGCCTGTATATCTGATTTGTTTGATAAGGTTAAGGATCTGACCACTTTTTTCTCAGAGATGTACACACAATCCGGCTGAAGTGAGCACAAGCAGCCCAGAAGCACAAGCAGGGCCCCCAACTGGGCCCAACTCCCTCGGTCGGAAGAAACGTACTCAGTGTAAGTGCAGAAAATATGTTATGTATGTTTTGGTTTTTGTTTGTATGTATATATGTTGTTTGCACAGGTGTAAGTGGGTATTTACGTAATTAGTGTTTTCCTGTTTGAAGTTAGTGTATAAAGAAGGGGGTGAGTTGGTGGAAACGCTTACTTTCTGTTGAACGTTTTAATAATTCTCAATGGGTTTTAATAATTCTCAACCGGTCTACAATTTTGGACTTCATTCAACATAACATCAATAAATCTACATGGTTTTGAATGCTGAGAAACGAAACGCGTCACAGAGTTTGTCCTGCTGCTTAGCCTCGCAGTGGCTATTGGTTGCCACTATATGTTAGTCAACAGAAAGGCTGTTTGGAGATGATCTGAACGCAGGTTGTAACCATGGGCATGAATTTCATTTAACAGTAGGGGGGGACAATAAATATACAATTTTTCATTAACAATTTTTGAAGGGGACACAAATAATACAGTCAAGTTGTACTTATAAAGATATCGTTTAGGTGCACTGAAAAATTATTTTATGACCATTTTCTTTTTCTCCGTCATTTTATCTAGTCTATGACACTGCAAGGCAAGTTTATTTATACCGTAGCACATTTCATACACACTGGTAATTCAAAGTGCTTTGCAAAAAGAAAGTAAAATTATCATAAAAAAAAAAAATCACAACAATAAAACAAGGGTTTAAGAAAAAGGTTTATTAATTATTAATTTATTTAAAATTAATTCGGACACCTAAGAACAGAATAGAAATTGATTATACAAAAAAATACAGTGGGGTCAGTTCGGACGTAGCACAGTGCTCATTTAGTAAATGCACAGATAAACAATTTGCTAATTGTGGCCGTTAATGTTAAATTAACATTATGCCATGTCGTCCCAAATAAAACACTGCATGGGAAACGGCTTTGGCGTGTTAGTTGCAGTGCAGCATGCAACAAGCTATTGTAAACAAGCTAATGTTAACTAGATAAGTCATATTTTAATCACTAATATAGCAGATTCATGAAAAATTACATCATTAAAGAGAATCTCTTTATTTAAAGTGAATAAAATAAACGGTGGCCAAGAAGTGCAAAACACATTAACAAATCCGAAAACAAATAAAAAAAATCCAAAAACAAAAACAACAAATCCAAAAACAAATAAAAAAATCCAAAAACAAAAACAACAAATCCGAAAACAAATTAACAAATCTGAAACTTATTAACAAATCCTAAAAACAAATTAACAAATCCAAAAACAAAACAACAAAGCCAAAAACAAATTAACAAATACGAAAACAAATAAACAAATCCAAAAACAAATTAACAAATCCGAAACCACATTAACAAATTTAAAAACAAATTAACAAATTTAAAAACACAACAAAAAGTTTAAAGTTATTTTGGTTTTGCATTTGTTAATTTGTTTTCGGATTTGTTCATGTGTTTTGCACTTCTCGGCCACCGTAAAAATACCCTACTTAATGGAGTTGAACATTAATTGAGCCGCAGACACACACCTGACTCGTGTGTGTAGAGTAGGTGAGATGACCTGGGAAAGCAGGCAGTGGGTCAAACCACTGTGAGGAAGCGGAGGGGACGCAACTGTTATTTAGGTATACATACATATTTTTCACAATAGAGAGTGCGATTTTTTTTTTTTATATTTTTTATAAAAAGAATAATTTTTTAAAAAAAAGTTTTTTGCGATTACGATTGGATGTAGTCTGTGTTGCCCTTGGTTTCATCCTGTGTGCTGCAATTTTTATAAAAACGCCCCCCCCCCCCGGGATTTACGGCCATGGTTGTAACGGCTGTACCTGCACACCGCATGTGGTCTCGGACGCGCATCATGAAGTGGATCAGTGGGACACGACGCACATACTAACGGCAGAAGAGGTATGACGGCGGTTTAAATGGATTGTGGCTTTATGCGTCGCTGTTGTGAAAGACGCATTTTTTGCGATTACGATTGGATGTAGTCTGTGTTGCCCTTGGTTTCATCCTGTGTGCTGCTTCGCTACGTTCATTCATAGTTTGAGTCTCTGTGCGCTGAATGCAGCGCTGTTTGAAGTGCGCGGTAACTGTTGAGTTTGAGAAGGAACTCTGAGGATATGGAGCACGCTGAGAAGGTATTTTGAGGATATGGAGCACGCTGAGAAGGTATTTTGAGGATATGGAGCACGCTGAGATGGAACTCTGAGGATATGGAGCACGCTGAGAAGGAACTCTGAGGATATGGAGCACGCTGAGAAGGAACTCTGAGGATTGCAATTCAAAGATTAAATAAATTACAAAAGTTTTTTTTACTTATTATAAATTATTATTTTTGTTACCATTCATAGTATTGACAGACAGGCAGCAGTCAATTATTATTAGCAGTGGGTCTGTTAAACAAACATAATTGACCGCCTAACGTTTGGAAGCCCATAAAAAAGAGCATGGAAGCATTAAAAAGAGCCGTGTAATAGTAATTATAATATAATAGTATATTATAATAATAATTCTTTTCGGGATCCACGGGGAATGTTTCAAAGATCAACCCGTCGATCCACTGGTGACCACTGATCTAAGGCAATGAATTTCATCATTTTTTGTGTTATGCCTTTTGCCTTGGCACATTCACTGGAAAACTTTCCTGCCTTTTCAAATACGGATTGCGCATGCAAACACTCATTAAACATTTTCCTTTATAGGTTTGTTTAATATTATCAATAATTCTTATTTACAGTGTCTCTGCCTGGTACCGTATAAACTTTTTACCCCTTTTATTGTGGGGTTTTGGAGAAAAGTAAAGGCAAAAACACTCCATGCATCTGCATTTCCAATCATGTTCCACATTTAAACACTCATAAAACCTTTGTCTTTTATAGGTTTATTTAATCTTTTGAAATTATTCCTATTCAGAGTGTCCCTGTCTATTAAATTATTAAATTTTTTAACTAATTTTACTGTGGCGTTTTGGAGAAAAGTAAAGGGAAAATCACTCAAAACCTCAGGTGCATTTTTAACCATGTTTCATATTCAAACACTCAAAACATTTTCCTAGATGGGTTTTTTCAACTGGTTCCTGTTCATTAAGCCGGACCATTTTATTTTTTGTATTTATTGTCAATTAATTTTTAAGAAATTAAAGGTAATATTACTCAAAACATGTTCTTTTGCGTATTTCCATATTCACAAAAATCTAAATAATTTGCATGATTATATTCATTTTAGAACAGTTTCACTTTCAGAAAAAAATTATTCCTGTTTCGTTCGAACATAAAAAAAAAAAATTATATCTGGATTTCACTCCTTTATTTATTTATTATTTTTATTTTAAAACACACAAAACTTGAGAAAAAAAATGAAAGGTTGCAATTATGCAGAGACATGTTTAATTTACAATCAAATGTTGTGGAAACAAAATAAAAAAAACATACCTCGCGTATTATCCTTTAATGTACATCATCAGTGGCATTTGAAACATTGCCAGAACTGTTTGTTACCAGTTACACTTCTGGGTATATCTACACATGTAGGATGATATCACTCTTGGCATTTGGAGCACTGGACCATGAGCTCATTGTAATGAGCTGTTCTGCAAACACAGTAATCAGGCATCGCAGTTTTGGTCACGTTTGCCTCGGCTTCACCCTCTCGATTCTTCATGCCAAATGCGATACTATTTTTCGTTAACGAAGCATACAGTTGTGCCCTTAGCCTGCTTTCATTAAATACGCATACCTCTGGTGGGTGACAGCATATGCAAATGCTATTGCAAACAACCCACAATTGCTGTGATTTGATTGCTGCTGCACAGTTGGTTGCAAAACATCAAACTTGTCTGACTGCGTCCTCACCAGCCAGGACAGTGCTTGTAGTGTTCCTGGGTCCAGAGGGGTGAATTTGCTGTCATACACAGAGAGCTGATTTTCATTACAAAACAAGTTGTTGACTGTGATCCAGTGGCATTGCTGAATGTTCAATATTTGCACAAACTTATTTTGTGGAGTTCCCACAATTCCACCATTTGTAATAGCACTAAAGGGCAGAACAGATTGAAACCCATCAATGTGCACATTGTCCTTTGTCATGAGGTAGCTGGCCAGGTCGATGATCCCAGTTTAACCAGTAATCAGGGTAAAGTATTTGTTGCAGCATTTGTATTTTTGGGGGCCTGCACAGTCTTTAGCAATTGTTTCTGATGGACTTGATTTGTTCCAGATTGGCCCTTCGATTGTCTTCTCCTGATATTCTTCACCGGTTCTTTCGGTAGATACAGAAGATACAATTTATTTCTTAGATATTTTTTGTGCCACTTCAGATTTATATTTGATGCAATGTGAAGACAAAAAGTCAATCTTGTTTGTGAGCTTAATCTATTACGTATCTTTATAATGAGGGACAGCAGTGTCAGTTCGACATTTTAGGACCTACTAGAAGACCACATGATAAATGTGAGGGACCATGAGATAAAATGGCGTCATAATCATGCAATGATAAACCATTTTTTTAATTAATCAGCTGATTTTCCTTTCCATTCAGTCTGCTCAGGTGTTTTGGGCTACTTTTAGTGCTGAAGTACAACAAATGTATCATCTTTTCTCTTGGCCGTGTTGTGTAATAGTGAAACTAAACATAGCAAATATGCTTGTCTCCTGCCATATTGACACTGGACATACAATTTCCAATCAATATACAGTGGAACCTCGGGTTACGAGTTCAATTGGTTCCATCACTTTACTCTTAACCTGAAAAGCTCGTATCCCGATACGTATTTTCCCATAAGAATGAATAGAAACTTCGGTAATTCGTTCTGGACACCCAAAAAGTGTTTCCTAAAAAAAAAACCAAAAAAGGCCAATATTCACTAATTATTTACTTTTAACGTTATATTGAAATCGTATCATATAAAAACATATAAAAATAAATCTTTAAATGGTACCTTACCTTTTAAGAAGTCTCGCTGCGTGCATGATGGAGACGACGTCCGTAGAAGCGGGAGGAGGGAGAGTTATTGTTTGGAAGGAGAATTTCCATCAGGCTACTTTGTTGGCGGCATGGTGATAGGAATACGTACAGTATTTAAAGTTCAGTAATTCCACACTGTTAGAGCGACGAGCGGATGTGTATGTGCTGCACGAGAGCGCAGCGAGAGCACGCGGCGATACGTAAAAAACTAACCTGCTTGCGATTTTTCCGTGCGCAACGCTCGTATCCTAAAAAATTTCTCGTAACTAGAGGCAACATTTTTTTATTAACTGCGATTCTAACCTGAATTATACGTATGCCGGGGCGTTCGTAACCCGAGGTTTCACTGTATTTCTCTTTCTAAATAAGCTGTGAAAGTCATGTGGAAGCCATGACTCTATCATAATAACAAGACATCAGTTTACACATTCAGTAACACTTTAGAGTGAAATCGTTTGTTAATGTATTAACTAACATAATCTCACAATGAGCAGTAGGTAAACTTGAAATAATACTTGAAACAAGTGTTTCACACTTTTTTGTTATGTATATAATTCCACATGTGTTAATTCATAGTTTTGATGCCTTCAGTGTGACTCTACAATTTTTTATATTCATGAAAATAAAGAAAACTCTTTGAATGAGAAGGTGTGTCCAAACTTTTGGTCTGTAGTGTGTGTGTGTGTGTGTGTGTGTGTGTGTGTAATATATAAATATATATATATTACACACACAGTGGCAATCAAAATTAGAGAACAATTGAACAATTCTGAAATAATGTCATCTTCACTGCTCAACAGTTGAAGGACTTTTTGTCCTGTCTATACCATGCTACCAGAACACCTTTTCCACAAATTAACTAAGGCATTTAAAAAAAAAACATTATTATTTTGCAGACAAAGAGGGACAAAAACTCCTTCCACTGTTGAGCAGTGAAGATGACATCTATGAAGGATGGGAAGATCAAACTTTTCTACCTGGTATTGTCCACTGATTATTTTAAAGATCCTCCAGACTTAGTTGGCAGAATGTAAAAGAAATAGAATTCAGAAGCACAAGGGAGCCATCACAAATGGTCATAATTGGCCATTAGACTGCCTTTTTCCCATACATTCTCATCATGTCTGTTTGGAAAGCCTGCAAGTAGTACATGACATATGCTGTTGTGTGGTCACAAGTAAGTTAGGTTGCAACTGGAAGAGGAGATGCCCCCTTGGAAGGATTAAGCATAACTAATTCATATAAATAGTATGGTCGACTTGTGGAGCTTCCTTTCTGAATAATACTTCCTGTTGCAGCCAGATAGACAATGGCTTCTTTGTACCATCTCTAAAACACTGACAGTGTTTTCTTAGACCATAGCATTATTTTGGGTGCATCATGATCCTCTATATGACTTCATAGTCTAATCCTTTCTTTTCATCGATATAATATTTGTAGACTTAAAAGTTGTTTGAATGAGGTCTTTTCAGTTGTCTTTGAGTGCATGCAATGGTTTTCAGAACCTCTTTTGTTGCTTCTGCACGCACTGGCCACCTTTTTAGTTTAGTGGTACTGTGGTAAACATCTCCTGTGAATAGCACAGCTGCGTTCAGGGTGACCTTATCGGTCACTTCCACACGAACATTAATTGGGCAATTTTCAAATCGGCAGTAGCCTTTACATTCGAATAAAGGTTTTTTTTTTTTGTGACAGCAGGGTTTTCACACAGTCTTTTTAAAACCAAAACTGCAGTATGGGTGAATTGACCATATTCCCTTTGCAATCACGTTGCCTACTGTAACCCTTAAAAACATCTTCCTTTCTGATGCTTTCTCAGCTCTTGTGATATTGGTGATTGGTGACTTTGGTGATATTTCCCCCACGTTGCCCAGGGAGATTTACAACAGCCCTTTGTACAACTATGTTACGGCCTTAAAGCCTGCCTCATCCACATAGATGAACTCATGTGGCTGTTTGGCGGCATTAAAAACCAAAACTGTCTGTAACAGACAATATTAAAGTGTTAGTGAAAACACATACAGTAACTACAATGTGTACATTTTTACACAAGTAGGGGCTGGGTTGGGTAAGTATAAACAAAAACTACAATATACAGACAGAGCAGGTGACAGCATAAACCCTCATTCCCACATCACAATATATAGTATGTAAAGTAAAGTGACACAAACCTGCACATAATCATGGTGCAGATCCTTGTACAGCTGCTTCATTCTGAACTTATGTTTCTGTAGGATGCGACTAGGTGTAGAAATGCTGACCCTGTTGATATTGTTGAATACCATTCTATCTGCAATTATGCGCTGTTGCAACTCACAAAGTCAGATTGCGTTATTTTCTTGCACCATTTGAACGATGGCAAGCTCTTGTTCTTGAGTAAAGAGACATTCCCTTCCACCTCGAGGAGGTAGCCCAACCATTCTGTAAAAAATGCCACCACAAGATGTCATTGGTTAGGCTATTTTTCACATACTGTACTTTTAAACTGTACAGTACTGTAACATCACAATGATACTTCTTTACATATACTTCACAGCACTACTCATTTTTTAATAGTACTTTACAGTAATACTGTAATATGATACAGAATCATGTGACACATACAGTAGGTACAGTCTGGAGCAAAAACTTATACCTGTTCTCCAGTCGGAATGTTATTATCGATGCTACTGTGTAGCGACTGAGGTTAGGGTGAACTCTTTGCCCAGTCTCCCTCATGGATAAGCCATGATTTATGACATGGTCCACCAGAGTAGCCCTGATGTCATCCGATACACGTGTCCACACTGGTCCTCGTCTTTGTCCTCTTCCACGTCTAACTCCTCTCTTTCTTTTTCTCCTCTTACTCTTACTTGCATTGCCTCCATGCTTGCAAAGTTCTCAGAATGTCTTACCTGAGGCCTATTTGTAGTGCTAAGGCTCAGACCGATTAGTGTTCTGTTTTCTGTACAAGTGTTTGTTAGTGCCTATAATTGCCAGATGAGTTTTGCATTTTGGACAGAGTGTTTTCCCAATAATAACAGGTGATTTTCGTTTTTGAAAAATGAGTGTGCTACAGAATTGCAAAAACAGTGCAAAGCTGACAATGTGTTTAAGCTATGGTTACACTGTGTTTAAGCATATGCTACAGGAAGTTTAGGTATTGAGGCTTTGGTATAAGCATTAGGATTTAGTGTGCAAGCAATGGGCAAAAACTGTGATATGATGCTAGTACAGCTTTCTATAAATATACAGTCTGTAAAGAAATTAATGACTTCCTAAACCTAAAATAATCACATTTTGTTACTTTTAAGCCGAAAATGAAAACACAGTTTTTGTTTTATCCGGCTGTATTTACTCAGTACAACCTATTACATTGCAATGAAAGATACTGTATAAAACCAACAACACCGTTAAGGTACAGGTTCTGAAATAAACATACACACACACACACACACACACACACTTTTAGACAAACCCTAGTTTCTGAACATTTATAAATACAAATGTAAATTTACTGTAATTTAATTAACTAAATCCTCTAATTGGCTTAAATATAACCCAAAGCATAACAATTACTTCCTTCTTCATATTTCACCCATGAAAATCATCCATATGATTCTTTATATATTTTAATTTCAATAAGATGATATACATGAAATTATACTTATGCAGTTCTGACATTTGTACCTATAATGTAACTTTAAATGTAATAGGTTTTAGCAGTAATTGCAAGGTAATAAAAAATAATCAACTTTCCACTAAAATACAAAATAATAATAACATATAATAATAATATTGTTTCGGTGCGAGTAGTATAAATATATTTTGGACGGGGGAAAAAACCTTGTTACGTTTTTTATTTTGATTATTTTCTATTTATTTATATATTTTGTCCAGAAAGCTTGTAATCAATTACAGTCCTCATGCTTCTGCAGAACTCTTTGGTGACAATTGCAATACAACCAACAATTTGTGATGGTGATTATGTAACCAGACATTAGATAAAAATATAAATATGTAATTTCCAAACAATAAAACAAAAGCCTAATATAATGGGATAATTTGAGGTGTGTAAATCAGTGTGAAGAAGAGTCAATAAATGTCCACAGTTGCTAAAGTCAAAGTTGATATAGTTGGTGCAGTCTGGCAGATTCTCTTTGATTACATCATGCCCAGAGTGTGCTTCTTCTTTAAGATGCCCAAGTTGTAATCTGGGAGGAAAGGCAAATTAAATAAAAATAAAAAATACACTTATTTTTTGCATTTGAAAAAAGAGTAAAGTAGAAAATCTTGAAAATCAATAAACTAATAGACAGGGTAAATCTGAATGAGAAACATTTGATAGAATGAGCAAACCTATGAAGGAAAATGTTTTGTGAGTGTTTGAATATGGAATATGATTGAAAATGCACCTGAGGTTTAAATGATTTTGCCTTAAGAACTCCAAAGTAAAATAAGTTGAAATGTATTAGAGTAATAGACAGGGACACTCTAAATAGGAATAATTTAAAAGATTGAGCAAACCTATGAAGAAAAAAGTTTTGAGTGTTTGAATATGGAACATGATTGAAAATGCACCTGAGGTTTTGAGTAGTTTTGCCTTTACTTTCTCCAAAACTCCACAGTAAAAGGAGTTGAAATGTAATACATTAATAGACAGGGACACTCTAAATATAAATTATTTAAAATCATGAGCAAACCTTAAAATGTTCTATGAGTGAATATGGTGATTCAAATACACGGATTTTTATGTTTCTTAAACATTTATACAGTAGTACGACCTGAAAATGAATTCATTGATAGTCAGGCTCACTCTGAGTAAAGAATAATTGAATGAATTAGCAAACATTTAAAGAAAGGTCAAATAAAGGTGTTTTGCTTTTACAATTTACTGTATAGTCTCAAACACCATACAAGATGTTTTAAGAGTGTTTGAATATGGGCTTTGATATAAATACACACATACCACAAACCAAAATTATTTGTGCTTTATTAAAAAACAATTTTTTTGTATTTAGTTTTTTATAACGGAAACACCTTTCTGAAGCGTCTTTAAATCTATTTTGACCGCTCCAACCACCCATACCGTAAGTGTACGATTAGACACACAACACTAAACAAAGTGCGTTTGGCTTAACCATGTATTTTCAAGGTGCGGCTGGCTTAACCGCAGTAAACGAGAGCATAAGCCCACAGCAACAACTCTACTTGCAAAAATGTAATCCTTGCAAAAGGATCGCAAGAGTAAAGTGAGTAAAGTGAAAAATATAATCGTGTCGAAGAAAAAGTAAATGAAATGCGATGACAGTGCGTCTCAAGTGTGTTCAATGTTGAAAACTATGAAATTGCTGATGGATGTTGCATCTGTACTACATAAAGGTGTACTGCCTCTACTACCTCTGGAGGAACAACCTAGACAAAATGAATGGTTTGACTCAATATCTGAACACTAGAATTGCTTTGTAAAGGATGTTGAACAATGGATGACTGAAACTGGGAAATCAAATCTCTGCATTGCTCCTTCTGATACCCATGAGCCCAGGCTTATGGAAGTAAATGCAACATCTCAAGGTATTCGTGCATCCGATATTTCACCATCTGCTGAAGTTGTCTACAACACATGATACTCGGCTCTCTAATGTACATCTAGAAGCTGAAATGGATTCTGAAGATGAAATTCAACCAATGGACAGTGTTTCAAATATAAACAGTAAAAGATCTACTGGAGTGGCATCTCATGGATCGCGATCAGGCCGATCTTCCATTTCTTCCACTTGTCTAAAAGCTGATACAGACCTGGCTGCTTTATTGGCGTCCCAACAAATGCTGCAAAAGAAACATGATTTAGAGGAACAAGAGGAACAGCTGAGAAAAAGGAGGGAAAACCTGGATTTGAAAACTAAATTAGCAGAGTCAATGGCCAGAGTAAAGGTTTATCAAGCTGTGTGTTCAGAATCGCATGCATCCATCAATAGAATAGTGTCTCAACCTCTTCATTCTAATGTGTACTAATTTGTTCCTACAGTTAGTGTGCCAGCAGAATCAGTCCTTGCCTGTATTTCATACATCACATGTTGATAACATGCCAAGGATTTCAAATTCTCAATCTCTGTCGGTTCAACAATATCTAAAATAAAACCTTCACAATCTTTGTTGCCTTATTTGTCACCATTGGATAATCAGAATATTGGAAATGCTAATGGATCAAATTTTCAAAATGATGTGAGCCACACAAGCATGCTTCAGCTCATTGGTAAGCAGAATGAAATGGCTACTTTATTGGTTAAACAGCATAACCTGTCTTCACTTCCACCCAGAGAAATTCCTTACATTGTTGATCCATGCATGAGTTTATGCGTTTGTTTGAGGAGGTGGTGGAAAACAAAGCAGACGGCCTGGGGGATTGTCTTCATTTCCTGGAGCAATATACACGAGGACAGCCAAAAGAACTTAGAAGTTAGAAGTTGCAAGCTTAAAAAAGGGCTAAAGCTTTGCTTAAGGAGAATTTTGGCAATGAGGTAAAAATAGCTGCATCATATATGGAGAAAGCTATTTTATGGAATGTTATAAAATCCAAAGATGCTAGGGCACTACAAGAGTATGGTCTTTTTCTAAGGAGTTGTTGTAATGCTATGCAGGACATTAACTATATAAATGAGTTGAAGCTTCCCACTAATATGCCAGTTTTCCTTTTAAAGCTTCCCTATAAACTCAATAGAGAGTCGTTGCATATGAGTTAAAGGAGTGACACCACAATCACAGTTAGACGCAGCACAAAAACCCCGCTGCAAAATGTGTTTGAAGGCTGTTGCAAGCAAAGGTATCAGTACCACCAATTTACTGCAGCACCTTAAACAGAGGCATGCTGTCGAGTGGGAGAGATGTAGGGCCCTATGAAATGAACAAGACAGCGGCAACACAAGCACACCTGCCAAAAAACAACCTGCAGTCTTTAACATTAACAAACTGTGTTCCGTATGATTAAAAATGGGGCCCAGTGGAAAGCGATCACGGATGCAGTGGCAATGTATAAATATATGGTGCCCATATGTACTGTGGAAAAGCTGGGGTTTATTCATATGCTGAACGCTGATGTTCTGGACACCAGGTATGTGCTACCAAGCTGCAAATATTTTTCTGAAGTTGCCTTGCCTCAGCTATATAATAATACCCGCCAAAGGATTGCTAAGGAGTTGGAAGCAGTGACGTTTTACTCCGCCACAGCAGATTAATGGTTCAGTCGAACGATGCAGCCCTATATGAGTTTAGCGGTGCACTTTGTTAACGACGACTGGACTCTCCGAAGCGTCTGTCTCCAAACGGCGTACTTTCCTGACGCTCTTGGAACCTTGTTGAAGACCGACTAACCTGTATGACTACAGAATGACAACGAGTGGCCCAACCTCCAGTGTTTGACACAGATTGCACAATGCTATAGGTAAGAGTCTAATGGCTATGCTTTCAAGTGATGTACATTCCCAAAAGACACATTGTATTAAACCAATATATATTTCCACAAAATTGCATCAATAATCCTAATGGTATACATGCCCTGTGTGTGTGTGTGTGTGTGTCCGTGCTTGCACGTGTATGTATGAGTGCGTGCTCTTTGTGCATGTGCATTTATATTATGCAGAATAGTGTTGTTATTGTTATTATTATTATTATTAATTATTATTATTATTATTATTATTATTTTAATATTTATATTTTTTGGGCCATATTACTTACCTGATCAGTAAAGTTTCTTCCTGAAATAAAGCACTGTTTTATTTATTTTGTATATTTAATGTATTAACCATTTTTTTTGTTCTTGTTCTAAATGTCTTAACTTACACAAAAATACCTGCAAACTGCTGCGTTTACAAATAGGCCTAGATGTTTGTTCATTTTGTTCAAACATTGTTTCTTTCGCTGTAGAGTTACATTTTATAGATTCATTTCAGATTCTAAAGCAATGTTAATTATGTTCTTAATTTTTATTTGATTTATAACAAAAAGAACCGATAAGAATACTGTTAAAGTACTGGATCAATAAGCATTATCAGTAAGAGTAGTAATAATACTATTAAAAATTTGTGAATGAAGGTCATGTTTTACTAAAATGTCTTTTGATTGTATTCTTTATTTATTAGAGAATGGTGTGAAGGACCCACGGATCGAACGTGCCATTGGGGTGTGTATAAAGGCTGTTTCTGCCTTTTCTTACAGCTGGGAAATAAAAAAAAAGACATGACTAGAGTACAAGCGGAGCTTGGTCTACCCACTCATCAGCTAGTAACGGGGTCCCTGACCAGATGGGGTTCACGGCAAAAAACCATGCAGAGATTTCTCGAGCAGGAGCCCATCTTGTGCCCACTTGGCAAGATTCAGATCTGTTGGAGTCCATAAACAAAGCTGTGAAACCACTCCAAGACTTTACAGACGCACTCTCCGAGGAGTCTTATGTCAGTGTTTCCTACATTAAACCGGTGCTCCATCAGTTCAAAACCAGTCTCCTACAGCCAGAGGAGGAAGAGACACTAAAACAATAAAAAGAAACATAATGCAGTAACTTGACGACAAATACAGCAACCCTGTAAAGGATGAACTCTTGGACATGTTCTCACTGATGGACCCAAGGTTCCGCACAACCTACATTGACCCAGACAAGGTGGGAAAAAAAAAGGCTGTCCTTGTGGCTGAGCTAATGTCTCTACCTTCTCCTGCCAACAGCAGTACACCACAGCAGCCTGGCCCAGCAGTGCAGGTGCACCAAGAAGAAGCACAGCCGCCACTCATGAAAAAGATGACTTTAGCAGCCTTCTTCAAAAATAATGCACCAGTGGCATCTCCCCACCAGTCTTTGGCAGTAACCCCTGAGGTAGACCCAGACACAGACCCCCTTGAGTGGTGGAAGCGCTACCAACCGAATTTTACAAGGCTAAGTAGACTGGCAAAAAAACACCTCTCTGTCCCAGCAACGAGTGACCCCTCAGAGTTTTTAGTGTAGGGGGTTGCAAAAAATACTTTTTTTGAACATTTTCTTTGTCATATGCAGATTGATTTTTGGGAAAAAAATCAATTTAAATCGCTAACCTTTTTTTTTTTTTTTAGGCCTCATGGCCCAGCCCTAGATTACAGTAATGCAGTTGGAGGAGTTGTGAAAGCAGCAGTTCAAGGTTGATTTTCCTGAAACTGCTCATGAAGAACAGACAGGAATGTCAAAGGAGGATCAACATTTTATGGATTATATGTCCCATTCAGCAAAATTGATTAATGGTCATTATTACGTTGGTCTACCATTCAGAGATGCTGAAGTGGTCATGCCTAGGAACAGGAGAATTGCAGAACATGCTTTAAATCTTCAAATGATGTTTAAAGTAAATTCTTCCTTTCATGTAGATTATACCACCTTTATAGTGGACGCCATCCATAAGAAAGTGTAACTGGGCTGAACTAAAGAGATTTGATGGACGTCTGTGTTTTATACCCCATCATGGTGTATATCACCCCAAAAAGCAAAAGATCAGGGTGGTGTTTGATTGTGGAGATGCTTCTGCAAGGTCCGGTTTTAACTAGTTGAGTTGAGTGAGATTGTGATCTTTTGAGATTTCTGTGGCAGCCAGAAGGTTACGTCAAACTAGAGGAATACAGAATGTTGGTGCACTTATTTGGAGCAACATCATCACCAAGTTCCTCAAGTCTTGCATTAAGGAAATGTGCAATGGATCAAAAGGATCTATTTGACTCACACTTGTTGTTTTAAATAATTTCTATGTGAATGACTGTCTATTTCCTGTACCTTCTGAATGTTCAGATGTTGTGCAGCTGTACAAGGATCTCACTAATATGTGTGCAGATAGAGGATTTCATTTAACAAATTGGATGAGTAACAGCCGTGCTGTATTGGGTGCTATACCTGAAAAAGACAGAGAGAAGAAGGTAAAGGATTTGGACTTGGATAGTGGCACTTTGCCACTTGAAAGAGCATTAGGAGTGCAATGGTGTGCTGAATCTGATGCCTTTCATTTCAAAGTGGTAGTCAAAGATGGAGCCTCTTACAAGGCGAGGAATTCTTTCAGTGGGAAGCTCTATTTATGATCCACTGGGGTTCTTGTCACCTGTGATTTTGTCTGCCAAGAGGATACTGCAAGATCTTTGTAGAGAGGGAATAGAATGGGACAATGTTATTTCTCCGATGTAGGTTCAGCGTTGGATGAACTGGCTGGATGATTTGCATCGCTTGGAAAGTTTTAAGGTCCAATGATGTTTGAAGCCTGATGGGTTTGGAGAAGTAAAATCTGCTCAAATGCGGAATTATTATTATTTTTTTTATGCAAGCGAGCAAGGATATAGTGTGGTATTCTATCTGCTGCTTCATAATGACCAAAAACTGGCAAATTATACTCTTCTGGTAAGCAAGGCAAGCGTTACACCATTAACCCACAATCCCTTGCTTGGAACTTACAGCTGCTACATTTGCTAGTCGAATTGATAAGATATGGATGAAAGAATTCGAGATACCTCAAGATTTAGGGTACCATTTTATTGAACTGACAGCACTTAAGTACTCAAATACCTTCAAAATAACACCAAGATTTAAGTGCTTTGTGGCTAATAAAGTTTCTGAAATTTTGAGGGCTTCTGACGTATCACAGTGGAGGTACATGAATTCTTCAAGCAATCCAGAAGATCTGGCTTCTAGAGGAGTGAAAGTAGATTCGTTCTTGAAGAATGAGATGTGGATTTATGGTCCCACATATCTTGTTCGACCACAAAAATGGCCAATGGATCCCACTAACAGGGATGCAATCTTGTCTCACTTCAAAGGAAGTACTTTGGTAAACATGGTAGAGGTCAAAGAAGAATCTAATTCTGTATTACGTCTCTTTAATTACCGGATTTTTCGGACTATAAGCCGCTACTTTTTTCCCACGTATTAAACCCCGCGGCTTAAATAATGAAGCGGCTTATTTATGGAGTTTTCCTGGGTTTTTCCCAGTTTCACAAACTTCAAGCCAAAAAACTGAGCGACATAACATTAGACCAATGAAATTTCCAGATGGAAACGGAAAAAAACGCACCTCACCTGTGTTCTGAGCTGCACGGCTTCGGGAGAAAAACTTCACCCGTGGCGCACAACCATGACAAAAGATAAACTCCCCAGAGAAATACAGTGGTACCTTGACCTACGAGTTCAATTCGTTCCTCGGACGAGCTCGTATCTCAATTTGCTCGCACATCAAATCAGTTTTCCATATTGAAAATACTAGAGGCAATAAGCAGAGGCGGAGGGAAAACTCGTTTTTTACTATCACTCCTGTACACTACGTATCCCTAAACTTCAAAATTTTAACTTTTTCTTCTTTGCTTATCTTAATTTTGGTCACTATATTCGCTTTCTGGCTTCGCCACCTAGCAGCGCCGTCTCGAGCTTGTACCTCAATTTTTTTATTTTATAAAACTTTATATCCTCTTTATCTTTGTAAAGCTACTTTGAGGCAGTGTTATTTGGCAAGGTATGTAACAATCAGATGTAAACCTAGAACTAAATTTACTGATCATGGGAAACAGTTCTTCAGAGCTACAGATTTTAGTGTAAACTGATAACAATTCATGGTGTGTTGTTCAATTAAAATAAATCAGTGTTAAAATCTGAAGATGTGATTTACAATTTGTTCTTATTGGAAAATAGTTCAAATCAGTTTGGTAAAGGAATTTTACCAACCCATCATTTATCATTTACCTATTTACCAAGCATTCTTATGGTCTATTCCTTACATAGTTACAATTGGCATATTATCAAAATTGTATTCATCAAAGGTCAGTAGTTTGTGGATTCAATGCAGCAAAATAAGATGGCCAGGTCTAAAAAAAAATAAAATATTATTTATCCTTTCAGCATTAGGACTAAATAAAAATGATTATCAGGATTTTTAAAGGAGACTAGAGTTTTGCTCTTACTTTGCTCTTGTTGGAGGTACTAGGTAGTGCTGTAGCACATAATAATGGTTAGATTCTACAAATCATTGGTGTTTTCAAGAAAAAATAGGATTATTGGACTATTATGGGAATGTTCTCTGTAAAAAATGCCAAGTTACCATAAGGTCACTGTGTTGTAGCAGCAGCATGTACATTAAACTATGCAATAATATTAATAATCATAAAAATAAAATTACTAGTACTACTGCAACTACTACTACTACTACTAATACTTTTAACCAGTAGCTCTAAGTCAGGTCCTTCAGGCTGTGTCACAAACCGCACACTGCCTCAGCAACAGCATTTGAAAGCATCACTATTAATGCCATCCACCAGAACACTCAGGTCTGGGTTTTTTAGCAGCTATTTATTAAATTAAATTAAATGCATTTTTATTTGTATAGCGCTTTTAACAATGAACATTGTCTCAAAGCAGCTTTACTCATAAGTTTGTGCCTGATGAGCGAGCCGGTGGTGACTGTGGCAAGGAAAAACTCCCCGAGATGGCATAAGGAAGAAACCTTGAGAGGAACCAGACTCAATAGGGAACCCATCCTCATCTAGGTTGCACCGAATGTCCATTTGTAGCAGATATACGATGTTGCAGGGGAACAGTGTTGACGAAAAAAAAAATAGTCCTGAGTCAGTGTAGGAGACTGTTGACATTAACTACAGTCCAATCCATCCTCAAAGCGCCCTTTCTTACTCCGGAATTTCATGGAACCACCCAAGGCGTTGATGAGAAACCGTCCCAAGCTACACAGAGTGGCCTCCAGTCGAATAGAACACTATCCAGAGGCAGGCCTGGATGAAGAGGGGAGGGGAGAGGGGCAGGAACAGTGGTCACTGGAGCCTCAGGAGCATGTTTGAGAGAGAGAGAGAGAGAGAGAGAGAGAGAGAGAGGGTTACAGGAAGAGAAAGATATGGATTATTTAGTGTCCTTATTGCTGTATGAAAGTTATTATAACTGTGCAGTTTGGACTCCGGCAAGACTCGCTATGGCAGCATAACTACAAGGGAGAACCAGAAAGTAACATAGACATGAGGGATCTCTAGGATAAGAGACGACCCACCACACCACCGTCAACAAACCCGAGTGAACGTGTGAATGTGAGGGGACGACAGCATACAAATATCCCAGTTCACCAAACACTTTATATCCATGTTCCCTTCAGATCTCAGCCTTTACCTAAGAAAAATCTACTAATAAAAGGCTTGACTATATAAATGTTTTCAACCTCGACTTGAACATTGAGACTGTGTCTGAGTCCCGAACACTGCTTGAAAGGCAGTTCCATAACTGTGGGGCTTTATAAAAAAAAAAAGATCTGCCCCCTGCTGTAGTCTTCATTATTTAATGAATTTATCTTACATATATCATGTATCCTCACCTAAAACTTAAATATTGTGCAAAAAAAGACTCTAAATGAATTAAATATGTAACTTGATTCTGGCTGTTGCTAACAAACCAGCATATAGCTGTTTTTAAATATGAAGAAGGGAAATTAGTTGGACATGGGCAGTTCACAGCATTATAACATTCAGTATAACCTCAATCTTGCTATTAAAGTTGCCTGGCATTTAAGTACTCGTATCTGTCTTTTTTACATTAAAATTATTTTTTTTTATCTTCTTTTTTCAGCTTCTCCCATTAGGGGTCGCCACAGCGGATCATCCGTCTCCATACACCTCTGTCCTCTACAAATGCTTCTTTCAACCCAACTACCTGCATGGCTTCCTTCACCACATCCATTAACCTCCTCATTGGTCTTCCTCTTTTCCTCCTTCCTGGTGGGTCCATCCTCAGCATTCTCCTACCGATATACCCCATGTCCCTCCTCTGAACATGTCCAAACCATCTCAATCTCCCCTCCCTCACCTTGTTTTTAAAACGTCCTACATGCGATGTCCCTCTAATAAACCTTAACATCTTCAGCTCTGCTACCTCCAGCTCCACCTCCTGTCTTTTACTCAATGCCACTGTCTCTAATCCATACAACATCGCAGGTCTCACCATAGTCCTATAACCTTCCCTTTTACTCTTGCAGATACTCTTCCATCACAAATCACTCCTGTCACTCTTCTCCAACCTGCCTGCACTCTTTTCTTTACTTCTCTAACACGCTCTTCTTTACTTTGCACTGTTGACCCCAGGTACATGAGCTCCTTCACCTTCTACACCTCTTCTTCCTGCAAACGCTCCACTCCACTCCACTGCCCTCCCGCTCATTCACACACATGTACTCTGTCTTACTCCAACTGACTTTTATTCCCCTTCTTTCCAGCATGTACCTCCAACTCTCCAGGCTCTTCTCAACCTGCTCCCCACTCTCACCACAAAGTAGTGCACTACTGCACACTTCAAAGCTGTCACACTGTCCTCATACATGTCCTGCACCACCCTCACATACTTCTGACACACCTGACTTTCTTATACAGTACCTCAACTCCTCTCTTGGCACCCTGTCGTACACTTTCTCTAATTCCACAAACACACAATGCAACTCCTTCTGCCCTTCTCTGTACTTCTCCATCAACATTCTCAAAGCAATTAATGCATCCGCAGTGCTCTTTCTCGTTATAAAACCATACTGCTACTTACAGATGGTCACCTCTTCTCTCAGCCTGGCTTCCACTATAATAACTCGCGAAGAAATTCATGAAATAAAAGAGCTTGAAGGTGAAGAATTGGTTTTTTCACACATTTAATGGCTGGAACACAGCAACCTGCTCTTTTCATACACGAGGGAGTAACTCTTTCTTAGCATTACAAATAAAACTATGGAAAAAAAAATCTCTAGATCAGCAGCTCTTTTCGCTCAGGGTTAAACTTATTGATTTTGGCAATCTGTCTATCTGATGAAATATCTGATGTACCCAGTGCAACTTTTGAGGGTCAGAACTTGTGTATAAATATTGATTACTAACTAATAAAATTTTGGGTAGTATTTTTTTAAAAAGCACTTTCCGACCAATTAATCCAGACATTTTAACAGTGATAAAAGTGGTATAAAATAGTCAATCATAAAAAAAGTTATATTACTGAAAACTAGGCTTTATTTAGCTAGCATGTATAAACAATTTAAAGTTGCAATGATTGTGGAAACCAGAAAAAAACTATGAAACCTGCTTCTCTCAGATGTGCTAGTCAATATTAAGAAAGAACTTAGTATAACTATCAACCAGCGTTGGGCAAAAATACATCGAATGTATTTAAAATTAAAATATCAAATACCTTAACATTGTGTCAAAATAAACTACTAAATACAGCAGCATTTATCATAATCATTTATCATAATAAACTACTGCATTTTTGTATTATAAAAATACTTTTACAAGGCAGCATGAAATTTCTTTGCAAACCTTGTATCAATTGGCCTATTTAATCTGTTCCATCACCATCATACTCACTCAATAAACAATGTTTGATAGCAACAGCTTTTCTCTGTCCGAGTCATGCAATAAATTTGACATATGCAACCAGTTAACAGATCATATACAGTGGAACACACTTATCTCGACCTTGGTTAACTCGCCGGTTAATTTCGGCGGGGGCATTCCCCAAAGCACCCTGCCTCTTCTCCCGTGCGGGCGGGCTCGTCGCAGTCATGCTGATCATACACACCTGACTCTCATTCACTCACTCATCCCATCTCCTATTTAAGCCCCTCACCCCCACACATTTCGGTCAGTTATTGTTTGTGCATGATCGTATGTGTTGGTTCATGTCCGTCTGTGTAATCGCGTATACGTATCCCACCATGTACCCTTCTTTTCAGACTCCGCATTCTCTCAACGGCACCCCGGATTACCCCGATCCTGCTGTTTTCCATGTTTACGCTGTCTGCACCACGTTTATCCGTTGCTGCCCAGCGCTGCGCTTTCCATAACGCGGATCCGTGGATTCTCTACATAAACTGTCTCTGCTTTCACAGAACTTCGTGGGCCGCGCTCCCGGAGCGCACCACTGGATATTACTGCTTCGCTACAAGTATTGGTGGATTATCTCCTGAGTATTCTCAATAAACTTTGTTTACGTTTACTTCGGCTTCCGCCTCCTTATCCGCATTACAGATTATCTCGATCCGCATGACCAATCAAACAAATCGCGGCAACACTGTTGTGTAAAAAACCTCCAAAAACACGTGCATGCACATTCTCATTTAATAACGCACATCATGTACATAAAGACATTTCAAGCACATAAATATATTGCCGCCATATTGGTTTCCGTTTGTTTCGATCATCGGTTATCTTGACGCTTTTTGGCGTCCCCTAGGACGGCGAAATAACCGGGTTCCACTGTATTCCCTTATCTCTCAGATGAAGGTTAGTTTTAAAGTACGGTAACCTGGCAGCCTGAATGTTTCTTTCCATAACCACCTTCTTCCAGATTCTTCTTCTTAGTGCAGCTTTTGGCACCACTGATCATAATATCCTTCTTGCTAGACTACAAAATGTTGTACACACACACACACACACACACACAAACAAACTCTGTGACTAAAATGTACAAACCGGCCTCCACACACTTCGCACACCCATGATCCAGTACCACTCACACTAATCATTATCACAAAATGTTTACATGCCGTTTTTGCACATCGTCAGGAATTGCTGATATTTGTTCTTTTGCACAATATTCTGTCTACATTTTTTTTTCTACTGTTCACTTTATCTCAATTGCTGCTATTTGCTCATTTGCACAATATTCTGTTCACAATTTTTTCTGCTGTTCACTTTATCTCGTTACGACAGGTTTACTGGCAGAGCTATTTTGTGTGTTGTCTTTTTGCACTGTTTGCACCAGGTTGCACACATGCACTTTATGTGGCAAGATTTTTCTTACTAGTCCTTGGCCCTGTGTTTTCTGTTTCTGTGATTGTTGTTTTATGTAGCATTAGGGTTTTGGAGGAACGTTGTTTCATTTCACTGTGTACTGCATCAGCTATATATGGTTGAAATGAAAATAAAAGCTTCTTGACTTGAATAAAGAAAACAGCTCCCATTTAACTGATCATTATCAGTAATGCTGCCTCTGGGTGAAATTATACGTAAACATGGTAAAACCCTTTCAATTAGTTTTCAGGATACAATCTCCGTGTTATAAAAGCATATTTATTTAGTCAAGCATTTTGTCAGTAGGTCTTTCTTAGGTCTTAGATCTTACCTCTACGCAGACCCAACTTACACCCTGATCAAACTAAATAGTGTCCTTAAACACAAACAGTGAGGATGCTTAGCAATCTTCTCTCTCTCACAAATAGTAAAAAGGTTCCAGTGACCAGTGTTGCTGTTCTTTCTTCTCTTTGGATCTACCTGGTTCATCCTACCTCTGGACAGAGTCCTTTTCAAATGAGACCACTATGTGCAGCTGGGGAGGGTTCCACAGCCTAAAGATCCATGAAGCCACTGAGCAACTCAAGAACTTTGAGGACTGATTTGGACTGTAATAAATATAAAAAGTCTACTACAATGGCTCTGGACAGTTTGCATGAATAGATCTATATTCACAAACTATTGCTACACACCTTAACAATGTAATAACATCAAACTGACATTCTGTGCCACCCAGATGAGGATTAGTTTTTTTTTTTGAGTCTGGTTCCTCTCAGGGTTTCTTCCTTATACCATCCCAGGGACTTTTTCCTTGACACAGTCGCCACTGGCATTTTTTGTATTAACTTATTATGGCTATATCTGTGTAAAGATGCTTTGAGACAATGTCCATTGTAAAAAGCACAATACACATAAAATAGAATTTTAGTATGGGTCCATTTTCTCGACAAGTTTGGGCAAACTAATCAGAGGCCGCGTTTTTATGATGTCATCATGTAGAATTCTTTTAAAGTATTTTACAGTATTTTAAAACTACAATACAAGCATTTTGATACAAAATATGAAGCCATTTATCAACCCTATTTTATATTTGAAATACGTATTTAAAATACATGCATCATCAATTCTGCCCATCCCTGACATCAACATTGCGTCAATTCCTCAATTTAAAGTTTAAAAAATTTAAATATGGGCATTTGAGGATATGACTAACACATAAGCAGGCTGTTTATATGTATTATAATTATAGTGAACACAGCCTTGTAGTATAATAACATTACAGATATTTTGTAATATTTATGTTGATTAGTCATGTAAAAAAAATTTATGTTTAAAGTGGTGGCCTTCATTTTAACCATGTATATACACAGAACAATTCAATTTTTGCCCTTTAGTTTTAAAGAGCTCCGAAGATTCTCCTAAGACTTCCCTTCCATCATTCCTTAAAGTTTCATTTGTGCATTATGAGATTCTAGTGATGACATCACTAGGTAGTAGTAAAACTACTCCTCATAACATTTTAAAAGCCACAATGTACAGAACATCACACAATGATTGATTATATATAATATATTTGTATGTATATATATTTGTATGTATGTATGTAATATAAAACTTAAAAAATAACAAATAACTGCAGAAAGGCCACACTGGAAGCAGGATTTGCATTTTACATGCACTGAAAACCAATTAAAAATTAATTTAGAAAATTTAATTAGAACAGAACACTATTCCAGACAATGTTAAATATATAAATCCCTGCTGCCAAGGTGCTCCAGTGTCAGTCATGGTTCATGGAAAGTGAAATATATGTGTCACAGTTGTGCTTGGATTTATTCGCACGTTACAAATATTTATTAAAAGCTTTCTTTTCACTTTTTTTTATTTATAACTATCACAATGGGCGGTACATTAACTTAATGCTAGAAAACAGGTATTTCTATGTAAAATCAGACATTGAGCATTTCCAAATAATCAAAATGGCACAATCCTCATTTCATAGCACCGCTGCGAAAATTTGACTGTGACTCTCCTATCGAAGCATCGATTCTCTGAGGTTATTTGGGATCAAACCTACATTAATTAATGAAAATCAAACAGCAAACAAAACACAAAAGCACAATGGGTACCAATGATAATGCATTTCAAGTAATGAATTTAAGGCTAATTGCTGAAAACAGAATAATTCTGAGAATTCTGGGCATCATTGACCAGCCATAAAGTTACCTGAGAAAATAACATTTGCTTCAGTTTCATTAAAATGTTCTATTAAAATATTAATAAAACAAATGCAGAGGTAGAGGGGTTAAATAAAATAAAATAAAACATTGGACTGTTCCTGTGGCTGTAAGAGCAGTTAGTTAGACTGTTAAGTTTTAATTGTTTGTCAAGGATTTTACTGCAGCAACAAAAGCTCTGGCAAATATTTATCATCAAAAACATGTTTAACATTTATTACTGCTTTGTAGTCAGTGATACATAGAAATGTAGGAACCTGGAGACCAAACATCTGGACTGACTGGATACATTTAGAGCAAAGAGAAACAAGATTAGTTTTATTTTTGACCAAACTATCGCCTTTGTAAAAGTGCAATTGGATTCTAATGCCATCTGTAAAAAAACAATAAAAAAATAATAAATTACAAAATTTCCCATTTGACATGTAAAGATGAATTTCTTATTAAAGTTTACTCTGTTATGTTTATTATGTGTTATGTTTTATGTAGTGCAAGGAGAAAACAGTCAATTGTGCACTGGACTGAAAACATGTGCTTGTATTTCAATCTGTTTTGTTTTTTTCTTTTAACACTTGTCTTTATTATCTTTCCTGATCATGAATTTGGTTTGATAAACTGGGAATCAAGTCGATATCACTGCAGAATTCATTATAATGAATAAACCAAAATGCAACCTGCTGCCATCTAATTGACATTTTTTTCTTTCTTTATCAGTGTTTGTGTTTACTTATGGTACATACATACTTGCGATTTGACTTTAGTGTAAACCACAGTAACTGAAAGAACTGTGCAAATCTGAGAGGAAATTATTACACTTTAACAACATTGTTCCAGCTACAGGGGTTGAGTGAGTTCCCCTGTACAACTACTCTTTCAAGGTGACACTGAAACACAAGGCCTGCTGGTTCAGTGTTATATTGCACATATCTGTTCAAGGTTGCTGTCCTGGTTGAGTGGAGTGCTGTAGGAAGAATCCCAGTCTCTTTCAAACACAGCCTGCAGCTGTTCTCTCACTGTGGATTCTGAGGACGAAGTTGAAGTCTGATTCACCACTAACGCTGAGCCCGCTGTGTTCACGAAGTAATCACCAGACCAGTTGGACGTTCCTACAAGGCATGGAGGAAATAATGAAAAATTATTTTAGCCAATATATTTCATGCACTAAACATCTTGAGTAAATGCTGCCCCAGAACACTGTGCATCATCTAAAATTAATATAAATTATTATATATGTATATGTATATGCATTAAACTATGCAGGTGTCCAGAGTTTAATGCATTTACCTTTCTTGTATAATTGTATTGTGATAGTGACAATATTAAGACAATAAACCTTTTGAACTTTTCATGATGCCTGATTTTTTCTTTAATAGTAAATATGAAATATTTCATATCATATATAAATATATATACACAGTGGAACCCCGGAGCTGGCGACCTTGCATGCTCGCGACTTTCATTCCGACCGGCGACTCTCATTCAGATCGGCTCGTGAGCAACTGCGAGCTGCTCAAAACGCTAGTTTTAACATTTCTAATCAAGGTTTAAAAAATGCTTTAAAACTATTTTTATTATGTATTATTCATTTAAACTATAAAATATAGCCTATACAGTACTGTATGACAAATAAATTAGCATTGTCTTGGGTCGGAAGGGGCGTATCAAAAGGTCGCGAAGATTCGGAAGTCGCGAGCGGGTCTTGGTCCCTAACCCTCGCGAGCTCCGAGGTTCCACTGTATATATATAAATCCATATCATTGTGACCAATGATGTATGTAAAAGGGAAGAAATGTTTTAAAATGACATTGTTTTCTTAGTGAGAATGAACAAATTTCTCTTAAACAAATGTTTATCAGCATGTGCTAAACATTAAATTTAAAGTTGCCAAAAAAATTATGACTAATGTGTTAAACAAATTAATAGTTTGAGGGAGTGCACACAGTGAGCGCCCTAATAGGCTCAAAGATTTATAATAAATAGCTTTGGTTTTGTTTAGGACATCAATTATTATGGTAGTAATTATGGTAGTAATTCAAAAAATTCAACTCTCAATCGCAAATAACTGCTAGTAAATCTAGCTACTGTTATTGTTTTAACTTTTACAACTTTTTTTTCTTTTTTTCTGACTTCTCATCCAGCATTTATCACATAACAGCTACTAATTGGGTGGGTGGAGGTACTCAGACATGTGAGAAAAGTCACTAAATGCTGTGAATGGCATTCACATATTTGACACAATGCTAAATGTTAACAGTACACAATAATTAAGATTGAGAGATGCACAATTTCATACCTATATAAGCAATTCTGTCTGTCACCATGTACTTGTTATGGTTCACACGAGCAAAGGGGATTTTCTTTTGACTCGCACTGCTAGGAACAATGAAGATTTTCTGCAGAGAAAACAAATCAAAAACAGGCTTCATATGACATTAACATGGATTTGTTATTTGTTGTGGTTTCAATCATGGGCATATAATGTGATTTTTATTGCATTTCAGCACTGTTTTTGAATGCCTTAGTTAACTTCTTGACAGACAGGTTACAAAGTCATTCACGCTTTCTTCATGAGGGACTACATCAAGCTCTCTCAGCACATCCAGTTGTCTGCTGGTTTTCGATAACCTGTTCAATGAGCAGGCCGACATTGGACTCCAACATTGAACACAATATCCATTGTATGGGATCGTGTTATTATAGTATAAATATCAGTATAGATTCCCTCTCATATTGAATCACACTGACAGAGAAAAATAGACAGCAATAAGTCTTTGAAGAG
>MU553112.1:3158297-3170211 GCA_024362625.1 Silurus asotus | reverse complement strand
ACTGCATTTCAGCACTGTTTTTGAATGCCTTAGTTAACTTCCCTTCACAACTCAGATATAACACTTCTGGTACACGAGTCGCTTTGGGCGTGACCAACTACGGAAGCTACTATGACACCACGTCTGTCTTGACAGACAGGTTACAAAGTCATTCACGCTTTCTTCGTGAGGGACAACACCAAGCTCTCTCACCACATCCTGTTGTCTGCTGGTTTTCGATAACCTGTTCAATGAGCGGGCCGACATTGGACTCCAACATTGAACACAATATCCATTGTATGGGATCGTGTTATTATAGTATAAATATCAGTATAGATTCCCTCTCATATTGAATCACACTGACAGAGAAAAATAGACAGCAATAAGTCTTTGAAGAGTGGTGTCCGAAGTCACTGGAAAGTGGCACCCTTTAATAAGTCATTTTGTGAAGGGAGTGTGCCGTAGGAGGCCGATGTCCAGACAGCTGGTCCCACTGTGGGATCGGTCTATGGTCTTAAAGGCCCTTTCTCAACACACTTTCGAGCCTTTGAATGGCATAGGGTTAACGTTTCTCTTTCTTATGACAGCGCTGCTTGTAGCTCTGGTGACAGCGAGAAGTGTGTGAGCAAGCTGCAAGCCCTATCTGTCAGTCACATCTTAATTGCAGTTTACCCCAGGGCTCACAACATTTCCTTTTGCTCTAACCAAGAGTTTGTACCTAAAGTTGTGGACTTTACTTATAGATGTCCAACTACAGAGCTTTCAGCTTTTCACCCTCCTCCATTCAGCTCTCTGGAGGATGAATTCCTAATGTCCAGTGCAGGCTCGCCATACATATTTGAGAACAGCAGACTTCAAGAAGAATGACCAGACTTTTGTGTCTTAGGCTACTCCCCAAAAGGGGAAGCTGTTGTCAAGACAGCAGCTGTCCCACTGGATTGTTGATGCTATATCTCCAGCATATAAATGCAGAGGTTCTCAGGCACCTGAGGTTCTAAGGGCCCACTTTACTAGGGACATGGCAACATCATGGGCCTTACTTATTGGAGTTTATGTTCAGGATATTTGTGCGGCAGCTAGTTGGGCTATGCCACACAATGTTGTGCGGTTTTATAGTCTGAAGTGTCTAAGTCGTCTTTAGCACATGCAGTGCTAAGAGCCAGAAGGTAGGTATAGTGGGATCATGTGCAATCAGGGAGTGGTCTATATCTCCCATTGTAAAACAGAGAGCGAAGTTAGAAAAAGAACGATGGGTTACTGAGGTGTACACTTCCCTCCTGGCAAAGGGACAGGAAGAAATCTCACCACAATCATTTTGTAAGGGTCGAGACAGTAGTGGTGTCATAGGAGCTTCCGTAGTTGGTCACGCCCAAATCAATTCCCACTGCAAAATACTAAACTCCTTTATCAAAGAACCCAGGATTACGTTAAGTAACCCGTCATTTTAAAATATTACACACAAAAACACTGAGATGGGATTTTTTTTTTTGACGATTTGCTTAAAAGTTTGCCAAATAATGCCCAGTTTCAACATTGCAAATAAAAATATTGTGTCTTTTAATTACTAATTATTTCAATGAATGTAAGTGTTTTAATTTTTGGAAACGTTCTGGTTCTAGATATTAAAATCAAGTGCAATCGCAATATCTATTTGCAAGGTGTACCTGCTCTGTCTACATTCATGATGATTTAATCCATCCCCTCAATCAGGTCATCAATCACGTTCAACCTAAGATAATAGAGTAATGAAACCCCTAATCGATCTAACACCCTCTAGCTCTTAAACATGTGACATTAAACCACAACAACTGGCAGCATTAACAGGGGAACATAATACTTAGGCAGACACAATTGGATAGAGTTCATTTGTTTGACAATGTAGAGTCCACCCAGAGAGCAGGGGTGATTTTGCCTCCTTGGATTCCCAAACACAGTTTGCAGTAGGACAGAAGTGCGTGCCATAAACAGTACTGAAATAAGGATTTTTTTTTTTATTTTGTGCAGTTTTACAATGTCTAATTTATTTTAACTCTGTCCTTCTTTATTTGATGAAATGACAGCTCTGTTTTATGTAACTATACAGCTTCACATAGTGTCTATCCTTATTTTAGATTCTTCATGTCACTTACCACCTGAATATCCAAGTTACTTTTTGAATCCTGCACAGATGCAAGCGAGCGTAAAAATGGAAACATTAACCGAGAGGAGCTGTCCCAGCAGCTGATCAGCAAACGCACATGAATCTTTCTCTCGAATGCCACACGCCTCAGCTCAGTGTCAATATCCGCCCAGTATCTGGAACACAAACAATATCAATAGAACTGTGCAGTTCCACACTGTATAACAACAAAATAACAACATTAATATCCAGATATAATTCATGAACACAAAAGATTCTCTGGGTAAAAGTGTCAGCTAATTTTTTTCAATATAAATACAAATATTTAACAAGGCAGGCAGGCGTGTGTAATGAGGGAGTCTGGAATTACATAGTTTGTTTTTTGACTCGTTTTAATCTATTTAGAATTTCTTTAGCTGATCCAAATTTTTAACATGGTTCGACCTGACAATTACCCAGTGTTTCTTTTTTCCGTTTCATAATTGTAACCTGAATGTATTTGTATTTTTTCAAACATCTTTGGTATTATATGGTTAAATGGTTATTTTGCACAGTTTGTGACTTGTTGCTGATCTACTTCTCTATGAAACTTTTCCTCTTTACTATATTCCTTTTCAGCTCCAGTTCTCTTTCTTCTTATGGTGCAGCCTCCTTGACCAGCTCATTCACACAGACTATGATTCACAATCCACAGCTAGATGTGCCAGAATTGACAAGTTAATACAATAATTAAAGATGTATAATCTTTATTTACATAACTAGTTTACCGCCTTCATCATTTTTATTGTATTTCCTGCAAATGGTACAAATATCATACTCAGCTGATCCAAAAAAAGAGAGAGCAAGAAAGTGTTTAGTCACCTAAATCTATTCTTATTTTTTTTTTATAAAAGCTTGCAGGCTATTTTAAAGTTTGAATACCTCTGCAAAAATTACAAAGGAAGTTAAGCCTGGCTTGACACTTATATGCACATAATTTCTTCCATACAGTCAAAGAAAAAACACACACCTTTTAAAAGATGTGAACTCCATAGTGGGCAGGTAGTTCATCACAGCAATGCAAACAAATTGCTGTGCGTCACTAATGACGCTTAAAATTGCCTGAAGATCTGAAGTTCTTCCCTCAGCACACAACGAAGGGGGAGAACTCTGCAAAGATAAAGCTGTATAGTAAATATACATACACAATGAATTTGAAATAATAAATAGGTAATGGTACATATCCTGTAAAAATGATATAAATTAATTTATTTGCAGTTATGGCATTATAAAAAATAATAATTTCTATTTATAGAGCAAGGATCTAATACAGGACTTCTTTTGGCTAATTCAGCCCACCAAACTGATAATTAATGATATGAACAATTACATAAAGTGCAACCATGTGTGTGAGCAGTCAAAGGAAAACCAGTTACTCTGTTATTCTGTCTTATGATGGAACACTTCTATTGTAATTGTTTTTTCAGGATGGTCCTACCCCCCATTTATATGGCATGAAGAAGTTTGAGTATAGCTATTATGTAAATGTTATAATGGCTCTAGCTTTCACATTCACAGATATCACACCAACTAAACAACATTTGGAGATTTAAGAGTGACACTGTAGAGAAGTTGGAGGTCTCATCAAAACACAAACGGAGAGATCTTTTAGAAGAACAGTATTTCTTCCTTGAGTAGAGTTTCAGAGACTTACAGAAACTATGCTAAAACACACTAAAACTGTTTATTTTTATATTTGCTACAATTAGCTATTGTGAACACTACAGATGCAAAAGACGGATCTCTTACCGACAGGTAAACACCAGAGCCTGTCCCATTGATTGCCAGCTGCATTGGTGTGTCTTTGTTATAGGCTGTAGTGTATTGGCTGGGCCAGGGAGATGGTATTATCTTGCTGTCACCAAGGAACCAATAGGCTTCAAATATTTTCTCGAGGTCATCAGCAAGGCACTTACAGTCATATATTACAGCACCGAGCTCCTTCACCTGAGGAGTGAGCAAGAATTTTGAACACATGTGAGAGGTGGGTGTGGCACAAAAGTGTTTCATTGTGTGTGTGTATACGTGTGTATCAAACGTTTATTAAGACTAATTTAGGACTAAAACATTTCTTGTAACTAAAGCTTTTAATTAGGGTTTAGTGAACCTAAAATAACTAAAATGTGTATTTTGTAAAATATAGTGTATTTAAGATACATTTGAAAGATTTCATGAAGTTTGTTCCTGTTTTTAATTTTTGTACTGGAGTTACATGCTAATGTAGCCAACAAGATGATTTCACCCAAAACATTATATACTTGCTAGAAATGGCGTTATAAATCTTCTGTAATCCCATTTGTTGTAAAAGAATAATGGATATTAGGATATAGTTTAGTATAAATGTAGAAATATGTTAAAACAGATTATTGCATAGTTAAAAATACTTTTTTTTAAACAAATGGGATTTACAGTAGTTGGGCTTCCCAGATACAATGCTGCAATACTGCAAAGTTGTTTTTTTATGTATATCTATTGATTAAAGTAAATTAAAGTAGTAAATTTTAACCACTAAATATGTCTTTCCTGATTACCTTCTGGGTAATGTGGATATTGTGCACATTTAATTTATTGTTAAACTATACCTCTATGAACTATTTCCTCTTTTGTCTTCCTCTTTATCTATGGGCCTCTTTTTCCTTATAATACATCCTGCTCGAATGCACAAAATCTCATCATTTACATTATGATTTGCAAGGGTTAAGCCACAGCTGGGTGTTCATTACACGAATATAATACAATAAAAGTGTGCAATAAACACCTAGCCATCGACTTATATTTTGATCATTGCTCAATTTGTCAAAAGTTAATATTATCACTTACGTACTAAAAAGTTGCCTGAATGACTAAAATCAATTATTAGTTTTTGTTATTTAAAATAAAGGCCATGAGATCTAGAATTCTGCTCGCACTAATTTATACACGGCGATAGCGTTATGTAAGATTACATTTATTTGAATAAATTTGAATAAATATTTATGAGAAAGATTGCATGTGTGTGAATTTCTGTCTCTACTAATATTCTAGCTGTTGGTGTTAAATCACAGTGCCATTTTTTTATATTTGTCATTTTAACATTATCTTGTCCTTTGCATTCATTACAATTATAAAAAAAAAAAACAGATTAATTGGAATAATGGTTAACGGCTCATCTAATGAAATGTACCCTTCATGTTTATAGCAATATTACTGCACAATGGGGATCTAATGAGATCACCAAGTAATTCAATAATTCAAATCTTTTAGTCATCAAATAATCAAATAGTTAAAAAAAAAAGATAAAAAAATGAAATGGCCAAAGATCTCACAGAAATGTTCAAAAAAATTAAGCAAATATCACTACAAGTTATTTCATTTCATTAAGGATTTATTATATGCTGTATATAATTAAGTCACCTGAGTTAAGGATCTCCAGTCCATGTTGGCACTACCAATGTAAACGTGCTTTTTGTCGACCACCCAGAACTTGGTGTGCAGCACCCCGGATGTTAAATCTCTCAAGTTTACGTCCCTCACATTAGCACCTTAAAAGACACAACACACAAAAACATCTGTTAAAAGGGAATCACTAATATTTTCGTTTGGAATAACTTTGTTATTACCTTTCAAAGTAATATAATTAATGCTTAGAAAGACAGAGAGGAAAATAAACAGATACACCCAAATGTTCACTCAGCACAGAGTCTGTACTTTGTAATGATTTTTTTCTAGTTTTTCTAGTTTTAGACAGAGTGAGAGACAAGTTGAAACAAGTAATGGCAAACTTGACTTTTTAACAAAAAAGCATTTACAAATTGGTAAAGTAATAATGAGCAGGAGCTGCTAAACACTGTGGAGTTGGAACTCAATTCTTTACTGATCGAACAGCACATTCTGAGACACACACACACACGTGCACGCACGCGCTGACCTGCATTAATGAGCTGCTGGATATCATGATGTGGCTGTTTGTCTGTAGGACTGTTCACAGCAATGCGCACAGAGATTTTTCCAGAAATCTGTACAAGTTCCTGGAGAATTTCCTCACCCTATAAAAATACCCACATGCAGAAATTAAATAAATAAATAAAAATCCCACAGAATTAAGCCATATGTGACAAAAATAACATTCAATATCTGACAAGCCTGTGGCTAGGTTTATTACAATGTGATGTACTTCTGCTAGGCATTATCTATTATTCTGGAAAAAAATGGAAATACATATACAGCAGAGATGGCAAAAGTACACGCAATCTCATGTAGATGTACAGGTACTTAAGTTTTAAACTGGCAAAAGTTGATGGATCATCAGCCACGCCTCCCTCCAAGGCTTACACTCTCACTCAGCCTCTCCCTGCTCTAATCACCTACACCAGTTCCCCATTTACCTATCCCCTTTATAAGGTCTCCATTCCCCCTCACTCACTGTCAGATCTACTAGTTGCTACCATAGATCACCCGGACTTCCTACCACTCGTGTTCCCCGTACTTCCATGCTCCTGGCTACCCTTCATATTAAGCACTCATGATAAGTCTGTGAGTGCATATTGAGTTTAAATAAAGACATTCTGTTGTACTCCCAGTTAATACACCTGGTCTATCTGTGACAGCATATCACGCTTGTAACTGGACAAAAGAATTTCAAATTTTGTTATCTAATGACTGTTACCAGGATCAACAACCACCATATAAAACAAGCAGAGAAAAGATGATGATGATCAGGTGATCAGGAATGTTTACATCGCTGACTCCCTCTGACTCAACCATGTTAACCCCATACTTCTTGTTGCCTTCTGCCTTACTCATTGTTAGCTTGGTAGGCTAATTCTGTGGTGTGTGATAGCCAGAAAATGCTACAGCAGCGGTGGATTGAAAAAGATGCACAATGAATATAATTAGGTTGACTGGCTGAAAACGTCACACAATGAGAAGAAAAATTATTGATCATGTCACCAAATAGATTAAAAGGAGAAGTAAGAAGTAGAACGTACAGATTTTTGTGTAAAAAAAGGAACTGAAACCAGAACAAATCTACTTAAGTACAGTACAAGTATTTGTACTTCATTACTTCCCATCTCTAAATATACAGTGATAAAAGGGCAGATGAACAATATAAAATACTGATACACTCACAATGCATCAGTAACACAATAACGTAAAAAAGAATATACAGGAAGAAAGAGAGAGAGAGGTAGAAATACTGGAAGACTAATAGAAAGACACACATTCAAAGAGGGCAGACATGTTTAAAGGTATAGAAAATGATACAAACAGAAAGGCAGGTTACAAATTTCAGATTGCATAATTATGCATCATACAACATCACACCAAAAGTATTACCTGATTGGCAGTAGGCTCTTGTGTCTTTGTGTCCTCGTTAGTGAGCGTCCAGTAGAAGGAGGCAATGTCCAGACTGCTCTGTGCCTCTGACAAGAGGCTTTGCCATGCCTGATAGATAGATGGATGAGCAACAGAAGAGTTGAATTCCATTCCTACTGGGATACTCTCCAACAGGACAAATCTGTGAAAACACACACACACACACACACACACACACACACACACACACACACACACACACACACAATTTATTATAAACTCATAGCTAAAAAAAAATTAATACAAATAAAAAGGTAACACTGTGGTACTATAGTGTTTAAGAAAGATTATGTGACCAAAAACATAAGATGAGAATACAGTTGGAGATGTAGAGATGAAGACATATGTGTGGTTCTTCCTCAACCTCTTACCACAAACTCTTGAGCACAAAAATGTATGTCTTGGATATTGTAGAATAAAATCTTCCCTTGTTTTGAATGCTAACTGCAATTAAGGCCTCCTCACACTATTTACTTTACATTACTAAAACCCTTGTGGCTGAGTGAGCACAAATATCCCAACCCAAGTCTAAAATCTAGTGAAATATCTTTTGACAAAAGTGGAGGCTAATGGGGATTAAACTATGGAATTGAATGTTCAAAAAGCACATATCAAATTTATAGTCAGTTGTACACAAACTCTCCATATTATATAGATATATTTTACAAGTGTACTTAAACAAAGTTTGCTGTTTATTTGTTTACTGACCTGCAGGTGTCAGTGCAGGACTGCATGATGGGAGGATTTTTATTTAGGCCAGATGTTATGATCGAGGAAATAAGGAAGGTTTGGAGGCTAAACAGCAAAAGCACCACAGCTATGAGAGAGGTGGTGATGAGAATACACCTGGAATACTACAAATACACACACAAACAGACACAGTGTTAAATAGGCATAAAATAAGAACGATTCTAGCACATTCCAAAACTCTTGTTACACACAGATCTCCTGAAAATACTCAAGTATACTGATGTATAATCAGAAAATTCTAATCAGTAAATATATACAGTATGTTTTAGTACCTAGGAATGGGTAATCTAGTATTGCATATTTTCTAAAATGATCTAGATAGATTTCTCTATTAGATAGTAATTCAGTTAAGTGCCATTTAGAAAGTAAGACAATTCAAAGAACAGCAATAATTGGAAAAAAAAAATGGAACAGAATTGTCATGGTCCAATTTCCATGATACACTTCCACAAACATGTTTTGTGAAAATAAAGGACTCTTCCTAGAGCGGGCTGCCAGGCCAAACTAAGAGATCAGGGGAGAAGAGCTTTATGACCCTATGGTCACTCTAAAAGACTTCCAGCGTTTCTCTGTGCAGAGAGAAGAACCTTCCAGGAGAACAACCACCTCTGCAGCACTCTACCAATCAGGCCATTATGGTAGAGTGGCCAAACAAAAGCCACTTCACAATAAAAAGGCATATGACATCCTGACTGGAGTTTACCACAAGGACTTTCAGATCATGAGAAACAAAGATGAAACCCTTAGGCCTAAATGCAACGCGTCATTACCTGTCTAATAACATCCCTACAGTGAAGCTTAGTGGTGGCAGCATCATGCTGTAGGGATGTTATTCAGTGGCATGAACTAGGAGACTAGTCAGGATCGAGGAAACGTTGAATGCAGCAATGTACAGAGACATCATTGATGAAAACCTGCTCCAGAGCGCTCTGGACCTCAGATTGGGGCAACGGTTCATTTTCCAACAGAGAAACAACCATAAGCACACAGCAAAGGAGTGGCTACGGGATACCTTTAAGAATGTGCTTGAGTGGCCCAGCCAGAGCCCAGACTTGAACCCGATTAAACATCTCTAGAGAGATCTAAACATGGCTGTGCACCAACGATCCCTGTCCAACCTGATAGAGCTTGAGAGAAGAAGAACGAGAGAAACTGCCCAAAAAAAGGTGTACTAAGCTTGTAGCATCATAGTCAAAAAGAGTTGAGGCTGTAATTGGTGACAAAGGTGCTTCAACAAAGTAATGAGCAAAGGTTGTGAATACTTATGTACACTTCTTTCACGTTGTCACGTTCTTTCATGTTACAGGCTGTAACATAACAAAATATGTAAAAAGTGAAGTGCTGTGAAAACTTTATGGATGCTCTGTAAGAATATAAAACTCTTTTAACGCCTGATAAAAATGTAGACCCAGCATGTCATTCAATAAATATAAAAAAAAGCTCTTTTCTTTTTTTATTTAATAATGCTTGGTGTGCATGATCACCTAGGAACAGTGTAAATATGTCTTGCCCTTTTTTATATTAATCCTGCATTAATTTCTCCTCACTTAATCAAACATTTTCTGTAATTTGACTTCATATTTGAACCTTTTTAAAAGCTTTTACACTGATAAATGATAGACATTTTCACTGGCATACCTGTGAGTCTAAATAACTGTCACTTCTACTTCCAAAGCCTTTTTTCTGTTTACTGATCATTTCAACTCTGAGAGCTTTGCCTTACATGCTGTTTTGTGGGTGTTGCCAAATGCTGTAATTGGCTGTGCATGGAAATTATAAATTGCAGCTGATTACAAAGAAAATCAGCATTTCATATTCTGGAAAATTAGGCCAATTTTCTTTTAGTTGGTTTCAGTCAACTAACACAGCTTTATTAAAGCCCCATTTATATGGTGTAAAAGTAAAATATGCATGTAAATGAAGATACCCTGTCAAATGTGTCTTGTTTATGTGTATTTTGTACCTTGTGAGGCTTCAGAAGACTTGACTCCACATCAGCCATCTGAAAGATAATAAACCAACAAATAATCCATAGTTTGTAAAAAAAATAAAAAATAATAATAAAAATAAAATAAAAAATACTCGCACACTACAATGTTACATTTTTTAGAGAGTCCTTAAAAAATCTGACCGATTTCAGCTGCAATGTGTTTATTTGTCAGATCATTTTTAAGGATTACACAAAAAAATCTCTTTATTTGTCTGTCTAATCTTCATAAATCACATTCTAACATTATATTATCATTATTGACAAAAGCATGCCTCTTTCCTGTTCAAAACTCACAACAGTAAGCGTGTTTCAACTTCAGATTCACAAGTCGCTTTATATCTTCATACTAATAAATAATCTCAGTGATGATACAGTTACACTAACCATATGGCACTTTTATTCAGAACTGCAAATCACACAAAACTCTACCTTTTCATATGCAACATCAGACTTCATGCTGGCAGACATCAACACATGGGTGGTGAAACAGGAATCAGCACTAAAATAAGATAAAGTTGCAAACACTTATTACCTTATTGCATTCTGCTCTCCATACGTTTATAACTTATTTGTGCAATACCTCACTCCATGTTTACAAAACCGGAAAAAGCCATTTTAAAAGGTCTAGAAATAGTTATAGACCAATAATCACTTTACTGCAAATCTTCTGTTATCTAGGAACACATTAAAATATGATTTTCCTAATTACTGGAATGTGGAGAAATGTCCAAATTATACACCAGGGTAAAGAAAGATCTCTCTTACATCCTTATTACTTTACCTTCAAAATCATTAATTTGTCTTTTTTAAAAGGAGCATTGTGCATATTCTACTCGACAACAAAACATATTAGTCCTTACATTAGTGGAAATCCACAATTTCTGTTAGAAATCATAATGATAAGAACACTTTTCAATAATCTGTAGCATTTTTGCATGTACAGTGGTGTGAAAAAGTGTTTGCCCCATTCCTGATTTCTTTTTTTTTTTTGAGGATCTTTTGGTCTACTTCACTTTGTCAGGCAGGTTCTATTTAATCAAGATTTCTTGATTGTGAACAGGTGTAGAATGTAGAATGGATAGAGAAATTGAACTCGGGTGTGATAAACCACAGTTTTAAGAGGGGGGCAAATACTTTTTCCACACGGGGCCATATAATTTTGGGTTTTGTTTTCCCTCAATAATAAAAACCTCAATTTAAAAACTGCATGTTTTGTTCACTTGTGTCCTCTTTTACTAATATTTAAATTAGTTTGATGATCTGAATCATTAAAGTGTGACAAACATGCAAAAAAAAAAACAACAAGAATTAACTGTATATAGTGCTTGTGCATGTTTGTAAAAGCCCTTTACAAACTCTTGTTGTTTCTAAACGCACACAGTTTCTGTATATGAAATGTTTAGTCAGCTTAAAATGCAGAACATGCTTGAGGATGGTTTCTGATGACTGTGCACTCTACAATACACTCCTGAAACACAATACACCCTGAAAGCAGAAGTGATTTTCTAGTCATAGGGTAAAAAGGATTAAAGAAAGCAAGTGACCGATTTAGTTTTTAGTCATGAGGAATAAGTCCCGTGTTACTGCGGCACATTGTGTCATTTCTAAAATAACAGTTTTAAGGTCATTTAAACATGCAACACACATACATACATACATACATACATACATATATATATATA
>MU553112.1:3129852-3157452 GCA_024362625.1 Silurus asotus | reverse complement strand
AGAGAGAGAGAGAGAGAGAGAGAGAGAGAGAGAGATCACTGACATATCTTTGAGTTTGTTTACACCACTCAGCTGTTGTTTTACTAGAAAGTAAAACCACAAATAGTACTATTATTAACACCTGTACTTAGGGTTATTAGCTAGCTAGTTATTATACTTTGTACTTTCTGCACATACCAAAATGCAACGTTTCTATCGATGCACATTATAATACACGTTGTTTACTCCAGCACTTTATACAAGAAACATAGAGAAAACCAGTACTCATTAAACCTCAGTCTCACCTTTAATGGTGTTTTCCTTTAAAGTAAGCGGTTGGACTGACTAAAGCTCTTATCACAAAAAGCAGAAATAAAACACAACTGAAAAAAAAAGAAATGAAAAACAAATATGTTGAAAGTTTTGCTGCACCAACATTTGTGTGTGTTTGGCCTTGTTCCCTCTCTTCCTTTCTTGTGCAAGCGAGATCATGTGACCCAAGTTTAAAGAGCTGACCAATGGGAGGAGAGAAAGGCATGCCGCGTCATACTGCGTTCACTCGATAGAAGAAAAACAATTTTAAGATTTTATGAATGAATAAGAAAATAAGAAATGAATAATAAAAACAAATAATATACATACTATGTATTTTATTTGACTTGTCTTCCTTTACTCTCTGCAGTATTTCTTAAAAGTTTATAAAAAACTATTAGATTATGTAGGATTGAGATGGTCTTTCTAAAGCTTCTCCAGCAGATGGCACCAAACGACCTTTGTCTGTTTCTGTATGTCTGGCCAATGAATCTATCAAACTGCGTACGTCATTTCTCTTAGTTATCACAATGTTATTGGTTTATTCACTTTCAGTTACGGTTATCCTGGTCAGGGTCTCGGTGGATCCGGGGTTTGTTCCTGGAAGACTGGCGTGAGAAATACACGCTGTATTGGATAGTTAATTACAGAGCACCATATGCATATTCACCCACTCATTAACATCCATAAATCTATCCATTGCATGTATTCATAACATATGCAGACATTAAATTCAAATCCCTGTAAGCAGCAATGCTCCCATCTCTCCTTCAACACCAGAATTACTAGGTTGTGGTACCAAAATGCCTGAATTACCACTACCTGAAACTTCTTACTTTATTTCACATGACTGCTACAGGTCTTTACACTTTCCCTTTCATCTTTAAAACATTTAAACAAGCAAACAAACAAACAAACTAACTAAATCTAATGTTGCCTCCTAATCCATTGCTGATTTGGTCCTTTTATATTGTCCATACTTTAGATTTCTTTTTTTTCTGGACGTATTTAACTGTTTTATGTTTGTTTATGATATCCTTATTATAGAATACACCGCTTAGATTAAAATAGATTTAATACATTTTTTTTAAGGAAAAAGTAATAATACAATTTCTTTTAATAAAAAGGCCGATTGTAAAAGCCATTATGGTTGAATAAATAAATGCGGCAGTTTATAATATACTTTGTTTCATTTTTTTTTTTTTTACATAATATAGTTAACATTGGTCAATTCTTATGCCACTTAATCTTGGTGACATTGTTGTGCTCACTTAAAACATTGTTTACATAAAATAAGAAATAAGAAAGAGAAGCAAATGGTGCCAGTTGGTAGATACTGTACCACTGGTTGTTATGCTAATTAAGTTTGCTTCAGGGACTTTAGTGCTACTTTAAGCCACAATTACACCACAATCATATTGGCTTGCAAATATTGCCAGGGTTTAGTGAAATCAGTTTTAAAATTGGTAGGAAGATTTTATTATCCAGCTAGTTTGTTGTGTGTTATTTAAGTTACGTTATTGTTTATTAAACTCTGTTACTTACTGTCAGCCTGCAAAGTCATTAAATAGAATATTAATTGCTCCACACAGACAATTGATTCCCAACTGTGTTATTAGGCATAATTGCTCATTTCTTTAGCAATGAGAGTTAACACAATGGCTATTTTAAGACCAGTTTCTCACTTCTACAAACATATTTCAAAGAACAAACTACAGCTACAAACTGGTTTTGGTATGTTGAAAAGAAGGCAAGTTCTCTTCTGTTTAATATTACAGAAAGAAATGAGCTCCACATACATTTTCTATTGGCCATTGCTTCCAAGATTGACAGATTGACCGTTTTAAAGCTCGGTTAACTAGATACAAAATTTAATTTGAAGAGAAGGATGCGAAATCAACATTTTATAAAATAAATCTTTTAATTATTGTGTGTCACATATACTGCCATGCAGGGACTGGTCTTCACCAGGTGTCCAGTATCTCCATGGTGTTACACATCTTTTAAATCATAAAGATAAGTTAGCATATGCCAAGCCAGTAATTTAATTACAATCTACAACCCAATTGTAGACGCTCATAATGCCATATACCATATTCCATTATAATATTTTTTTATGGTAGAAGCATCCATACTTGTTAATCCCTATTACTGACATGTTCGTGATACAGAGAGGGGTTTAGCATTTAACGCTTTATAGCCTGAGGGACGTTATGGGTGAGTCAAGAACCTCCGCCACAAATCCAGGATACAATTAAGGAGTCAAGGAGAAAGGAAAACACTTGTTCATGCACACACCCACAGACACCAACACCAACACACACACACACACACACACACACACACACACACACACACAGACACACAAACCATGGTGTTACCATGGTGTTTTCCCAAATGTATAATGCTGTTAGGAGAAATAATGTGATATGGGTTTATTCTAGTATTTAAAAACATGATATCTTATTATTTTGACCATGGCCCATGTGGTTTTTTTTTTTATGTGTGTTTCAGGAAGTTTTGTGACACGTTTATGAGCCATATCCTGCTTACCTGAGCAGGTGCCTCTAATTTGCTTAGATAAATATGTTCCTCAATAGCAAGTGAATGCAGCTACTAAACGTCCTCGGTTACATATCCGGGACTGACAACAGGATAAATGTGAAAAAGGAAGAAGTACTTCTGTGGTATTCAAGATTATGATCCAATTCTTTCGATTTGAGCAAGTTTTTTATTATTTTTTTAGTCAATTTAAAATACATTTCTTTTAGTTATTATTATAATTATATTTGCAGGTAAATACAGCTGTAATGTCTTTTGTAATGTGTGTAATCTAAAGGTTTATCAGAAGAACAACTTTTTAAAAGGACCTTCTAATATGGAGTTATTAAAAACAAACAAACAAGCAAACAAGAAAGAAAGAAAGAAAGAAAGAAAGAAAGAAAGAAAGAAAGAAAGAAAGAAAGAAAGAAAGAAAGAAAGAAACGAATAAAAAAAAGTTCTATTGTATTCTACTTTTCTTTGTAAAATTGAGAAGAAATCTTAAATCTTAAATGTAATTCAGGTGTTTTTAATAGGATTTAAATGTCATTTCTGACTGAGCAACTTGATCAGTCTTTCTTGATGTCATTTTGATGCTCATTTGCATTTGTGCTTTGGGTTACCTTCATGCTTGAGGGTGGAATTTCACTTTCTCGTACTTTCAGCGGTCTATATGGGGCCTGCAGGTTTTGCACTATTTGGACCTGTCCATGATTCCATCCTTCCAACTTGCCTAGACACACATTTTGACACACTGATTTGGATGATTTTGGAAGGCTTATTTATTTTTTTTTATTTTTGAGTAAAAGGCTTTTTGAGTCATATTACCCAATATGTGGATCTGTAAAGAAAGGGTATGAGCAGTAATTGACAGATATTTCTGAACCTCCTTTAATGCTGCTTTAATGTAGTCTCCCAGAGAAGTTGTCTCATTTTAACCGATATCATCACTTTTGGAGGGACTCCACATTACATGGTAATACCACCATGCTACCCTAGTTTTTTCATTAGATGATTGCCACAGTGTCATATGGTACATCTAATTTATAGGACCCCTCTTAAAGCATCCATGGCTCTGGCAGTCACAACGAAGCAGTGGCTAAGTGGTTAAGAACTTTGTTGCGTTAAAACACGCTTTAACAACCCCTTACAGGAAAAACCTGAAGAAAACTTCCTCTCAACTTAAAATTTTTAACTTGTCAACTTGAGGTAGTCTTCTCAATCATGAGTTCCTCCCCTGTTTACAGAGTGACATCAAACCATCATGCTGTGCACAACATCAGAGTAAAAAAAAAAGTACAACTGCATTTAGATCATAGAAAAATATTTGCATAAATGTAAATAAAAAACACTGATTACACAGTTAATACAGTTTGAGACAGAACAAATGCATCACTCCTTATATTTAGCTATTTAATTTTTTTTTTATACCAAAAGAAACATGAAGGCTGAGTATTTTTTCAACGTAACAATGACCACTAACAAGAAAAGATCATTGGGTGAGTTTATATAAGACCCTTAATTCTCAACCACTCTCATTCAGACATTCCAAAATATTACATTTAGGAGAATGAGCATTTCACACTTTTGTTCAGACCAATCAATCTGGTCTGACTGAGCTAATAAATGCTTTGAAAACATTAGTTTTTCATGCAGACTTTGTTAGTGATCTCAAATTCACAAAAATGTATACAATTACCAGCCAGATTTGAGAGGTCTTTAAACTTTATTTACATTTACATTACATTTTGTCTCCGCAGGTAACATAGGCAATTTGCACAGGTTATCAGTGACAATATGAGTGTGACATAAATGGCCCATACCTGCAGTACCTACAGTTTCTGAAGTCTAGATAAGAACAGTTTGTCTGAGCCAAGTACATGAGTTGTGGTTTTACCATGTCATAACTAATTTGCATAAAATAGAATCAACCTTAATGTTGCTTCGTTTGCTTAGTGTTAACACAGTGGTGTTTACATATTGTGAAATTGTGACTTGCCAGTCATTTTACCGAACTATAAAACATGCAGCTTTTACACAATTCACAACACATTAGGGGAGTTTTTATGGGGATTTTGTTTAGTGATAAATGCTTTATAAAAAAATTTAATAACAACATATTGCGTAACAGTAGGAATTGTACAAAGAAACATCAGGGAGAAAAAATAATTAAACAACAGTGACCAACTAAATACTATTTACTGGCAACCTTTTAACGACTGAGGTAACAAATTGAAAAAACGAAAAAGAAGTAACTATATGTTTTGCATTGTTAAGGCCCCTTAGCATGGTTACCTTTTCCTATGGCAATAGGGCTTGTAATAAAAAGAAGAAGAAAGAAATAAGAGAAAGTCTGGGCTTGAATTAGTTAAATGCTCAATTTTTATTTTTCCTTTTTTAAGCTTCCAGAATCAGATGTGATTGAGCAGCACCCAGAGTCATAAAGTGTGAAAACAAGCCAAATAAAACAAGGATGTAAGACACAGCCAAGCATTTACAGTGACTTTATCGACAATCTAAAGAGAGACAGTAGTATGCTGGTGGTTATGGGTGATTATCATGAATAGACAGATAGACAAACAAATAGATGGAGAGATAGACAAACATATAGATATGGAGACAGATAAATAGAATGAAATAGACAGACAAATGTACCGATGAAAAGCTATACAGACAACAACATGGATGAGAAAAAGACAGACACTAATTTGTATTTCTTTTATATATTAAATGGCATTCATGTGTGTTTTGTGACTGCTAGGTAGCTGCTAAGCATTAATCTCAATATATGGATGCTATTCTTTTGCAAGACAGTTATGGTATTTCATGTGCAATGTGTACATGCTCCATTATGGTTTCAAACATATCTATTAACTCTTTAAGAATTTAAATGTTAATAATGTAGAAAACCCATTGCCAATTTTTTTTTTTTTTACAAATATATGAATACAGTGCTAACAATTAACACTATTAGTTTGACCTTATTGCTTAACCTACATTTGGGAAAAAAAGTTTTCAGTGTTCAATAATATATTCAATACAAAAGATTTGCTTTTAACATGAACTAAAAGGTTAATGGAATCCACAGCAAGGTGAAACAGTAGCAATAAATACTGTATGTGTGTAAGTTTTATTTGGTTACAGAACTGTATGATAGCCAGATTGTTAACTGTTTGGTCACTTTTCAAGTTAATTGGCTTGTAGCCAACATGTTTATATATTTGTGAGAAAATTAGGGCAAAAATATTGATGCCAAAGGTGAAACATTTAAAATACAAAAAGCAAGGTTCAAACAATTGCAGTGTGTATGTGTGTGCATGTATCCTCTTTTAATCTCTATACTGCTTAATCTGAGAATAGCCAAATAATGTCATGTGACCATCTGGACTTTTAAGGTACTAAACACAAAATGTAATAAAAAAATGCTTAAATAATTTTATTCTAGCTGTGTATCAGGACATGCTTGTGTGTGTGTGTGTGTGTGTGTGTGTGTGTGTGTGTGTGTGTGTGTGTGTGTGTGTGTGTGTGTTTGTGGGGGTGGGAGGTGGAATGGGGGTGGAGGCCTGTCAGGGTGGGTAGGTGGGCGGTTGAGTTGAGTGGGTTTTACAAACAGTGTGTTCACCAAGGTGAAGAGATAAAAGGGGCAGATGGGGCAGTTTATTCATTACCCATAGAACCCAGATGATCTACGGGAAGAGGAGCATGCAATATCGATCTGAACTTTTGCACAATTTAAATTTAATTGAATTGTGGAAGTTTATAATACTGACTGCACATTTCACACTAATTAGCTTTGCTATCTCACTGCCCTAGGCAGTCTATTCAAAGTATATATACAGCAATTCTGTAATAGTTATTTATTTATTAGTTACTTCCCCATTCTGATCAACAACAACAACAAAAAAAAAAACACGTTTCAACTGCCTTTCCATGTTCAAAGCTTCTCCTGATTTGGGGACTAAAAAAGTAATGAATAAAAAAACATTTCTTTTTACATAATCAAGTTAAATTCCTATTGTTTCTCACTAAACATCATTTACATTGTCTCTGTAATAGAAATCGATGGCCAAGTTTGCTGCTTTGCACTTTCCAATGACCAGTAAACCTTTTCAAAATCACTCTGACATAATTTTAACAAGAGAAATATGAATTGAATAGTGATTGCATATGTGAGTTAGAGAAACTGAAACAATCACATGGTGTTTTAAAGAAAAAAATTATTTTAAGGCTAATTATATTTTAGTAATATATAAAAAAGGTCATTTTGACAGCAAAAGAACAGGCGGAGTAATTGTGACTCCCTTCTCGCTCTCTGTGCTTATCAGCTCATGTCCTTGGCCCTGTAACACCTGTAGCAAAGTTATTAATTAACTAGCACTTCCTGCTGTTTCCAGACCTTACACACACACACACACGGCTGCATGAAGGTGAGGTTTAACTCATATAAGAGAGTTATTAAAATAAAAAAGGGGAAGGGTCGTATGTCCCTAACTGCTGTTCTGTTAAATACACTGATGAGGAAACAACACAAGTGTCAATAAATCTGTTTGTTACATTATCAGTATGGCATCACTTGTTCCACTCTTCTTATTGTGTCCACTTGGGTTTCCCCAAGGTTTTCCCACCAGAAAAAAATAGGCAGTTGATTTGGCAACTCTATATTTCAAGTGTTTTTGAGACATCCTGAAATAAACTGGTATCCCATTGCAGGGTGGAGTCCTGCACTGTTTCCAGTGTTTAGTATCTAGATAGACCATTAGCATGATAAAGTCTTAAGGACAACAATTGAATGAAGGATGTAATAGTTCCATCATTTTAACTTCTTTATTGAATCTACCAAGCTAAGTATTTAACATAAATTGTTAGATTGAACATTAAATCATATATTTTGAGCTCCACTTTCCTTTTCACCATGGCAGTTTTAAAAGCAGCTTTAAGTCAGTGACAGGTTACATTGCCACAAACAACTCTTTGGACTCATGCTTGCTTCCAGCTCCCTGTATTTCAACACATTCAAAGTCAATCACTCTTTTTACCATTGAACATGTTATCTAAGTGTTCTGCCTCGTTCCTCTTTGGTTCTCATTAGTTCTCTAAGTGATTAATATAAAGACTTGTTAAAATTAGGTTGTAAATATGCATCCACAGTATTCACCATGCAACACACACAACAACATGTGTCTTGAGAAAAAAAACAAAATAAAGTGAATTTAACAATAAATAAAATCTTAGAATAGAATAGAATAGCCACTCCAATGGTGTGCTTAAATTTGTTGGTATTTGGAAGTTGCTTTTATTCAAAGCAACTTACAGCTTTCTTATTTATACAAAATTAATGCTTAAGTGCCCAGCAGTGATGGTGCTGGGATTTGAACTCATAACCTTCTGTTTAGATGTTTAATGTCTTAAACATTGACCCACCAGATTTAACAACAATATAGCAAATAAAGAGCAACAGATTAGAGTGCTATACGCAATTTCTTATATTCTTCCGTAACTCTTTGGAATTGTGCAACAGAGAATGAGCATGAATTAGTAGAGCAATTTTAATAAGCTACAGAGATAGAAGATGCTCACTTTGCTATTGGTACTTACCATGGAAAATTATGTGTCCTATCCTAAAGTGCAAAATAGTGCACCAAAACAGTACACCATTTACACTGTACTATCTACCTACAGACAAGCCACATAGCCAAATATGTGCCCTTTATGGTATAGCCATGCACTAGATAGAAGAAACCAAATGTGCATTGTGTTCAGACCTCACAAACAAATTTAATATTTAGTTAAACAGGTGAATAAGAACCTATATATCAGAATCATATATCTCCAGCAATATAAATATTGAGCTGCATGGAGGTTTTTAAACTGCAAACTCTATTCTAGTACCGCAGTGTGGACTCATGTTGAAAATTGTGTCAGGCATTCACTGTATGGATTTTTAATCTATACATTTTTTAAACTTGGATCAAATTGCTATTGGATTAGATTTTAAATAGGGTCAACAATGCTAGATGAATGTATTCTACTTTGCTCAGGGTGGATTCAAGGACTACTAAAGGGTCTTTTATTCATATATGTCTTGTCCTTTGTTGTATATCACTATGAAAGGCACCACTGTGTTATAGTTTTCACCTTTACTTCCCAAGCATCATAGAATCTTTCATAAGATCCTGATTGGAGTTTCAGTCTTGGTTGTAGGCTACAGAGCTCTGCACTTTTGCATTGGTGGGAACAGCTATGCCCACTGCCAGCTCCTCTACTCTATGATCTCATGCAGTAAAAAAAATAACCACTCAGTCCTCCAAAGGACTGATTAGCTGACTGAGTTTCTGTTCACTGGAACTTTACTTTTCCTGAATGACTGATTTATTCCTGACAAATGAAAATGCATGTTAAGAATAATAATTGTTATTATATTTATATTTATATTGTTGTTATAATATTTTATTGTCAATATGTACATTGTCAATACAATACAATATGTATCAGTGCAATAATTGTTGCATGTGCAAAAACTGTATCATTGTAGTCTGAATTTTTTTTTGCCATCTGTTCACTGCTGCTACATATTTCATTGAACATTGAACAGCCCTAATATTTAATATATAACTTAACACGTATTTCTTATATTATATTTTATTTTACTGTTTTTACTTTATTTGTACTGTAAACAACTGCAACCTACCATTTTCCTCTGGTACCATTGAAGTATGTTGATACTGATTGATGATTCTTACCAAAAAGCTCCTCACTGTGGTAGCAAATTTCTTGTTTTAAGCAAAGCCCAAAGCATGTCACAGTAGTACTGTTGCCACCTCACTGGGTTTTATGAATGCCTGAATGTGTGTATAATGCGCAATGTACTGGAATTTCGTTTAGCAGGTAACTTTCTTCTATATAGTAATTGTATATGTTCTATAGGATTTCAATCTATAATTGTATATGATGCAATCATGTAAAGCCCCAATAGTGGACAAGGGCACACATTGTATTAGTCAGGTCAGGTCAAGTCAAGTCAAGTTTATTTCTACAGCGCTTTTCACAACAGACATTGTCTCAAAGCAGCTTTACAGAATTTTAAGAGTTAAGGTGAATGGTGCGCATTTATCCCTGATGAGCAGCCATGGCAACTGTGGTAAAAAAAAAAAACTCTCCCTTATGTTATGAGGAAGAAACCTTGAGAGGAACCAGACTCAAAAGGGGAACCCATCCTCATTTAGGTGACATCAAGAGTGTGATTATAAATCTTTAAACAATACAAAACACTGGATAGTGAGGACTAACATGAGCACTGGAGTGTAAGACTATGAGTAATGTTCTTTTTACAGTATTTTACACACTACATTTGTGGTTATAAAACTAGGAGCAACTCAAAAAATAGCTCAACATTTGCGATCATTACAGATCCAACACCAGCTTCTTCATGCCAGAGCCTTTAAACACTCAAGGGAGTCCAGTGTCCAAACTCCACATGTAGTGGAAACCTAGATGGTACGTCTCTAGATGGTTCGGGATGTTTGCGGGGTCGTCATCTACTTCCTTTAAGATCCACAATCTTCATAACTTGGGACTTGACTGGGGCTGGAGCAACCTCAGGATGCCTCGGGATGGGGAGAGAAAGAGAAGCAGTGGAGAGGAATTAGCGTAGCTGCTGTTTATGATATTAACAGCACAAGTTGATAATGTGCATGTGATCAGATGTACTGGAGCACAAGGTTATAATGTGATGTGTGTTTTGTGTAGGCTTTGCTAAAAAGATAATTTTTTAATCTGCACTTAAACTGGGTGAGTGTGTCTGAGCCCCGAACACTGTCAGGAAGACTATTCCAGAGTTTAGGAGCTAAATGTGAGAATGCTCTACCACCCTTAGTGGACTTTGCTATTCTAGGAACTACTAGAAGTCCGGAGTTTTTTTAGATCTCAGGGAGCGTGGCGGATTGTAGCATGTTAGAAGACTGGATAGATAATTGGGAGCTAAACCATTTAGTGTTTTGTAGGTAAGTAGCAGGAGTTTGTAGTCGATTTGAAACTTAACAGGTAGCAAGTATAGGGATGATAAGATTGGTGTTACAATTAGTGTTACAAACCTTAGCAAAATTTTTAGAAGTGTTTGGAGCCGAGGGTAATGTGTGGTGCCAGTCAAAGTCAAACAAGGGTTAATCCATATTAAAATTAAAATAAAATAAACAGGTGAGTGACAAATCCAAGTATAATGAAACAACAAACTTGGAAACAATTCTTGGATTTACAAACAATAAATGCATGATAACACTGCAATCACACAATGAAATAGCAGGACATATACAGACAGTCTAATAAAGTCCTAACATGGCACAGGGGGAACACAACCGATTAATAAACCAATGACAGAATGGGTTGAAGATAAGACTAGAACACACTATAACACAAAAAAGCTAACACATTCATCAAGTAAACAATATGGCACTAGATCGTTCCATGGTCCCCTTTTAAACACTCATCAGTCAGAGATAGCTACATAAACTGGACAGTTAAACCTAAATTTCAGGTGGAATTTGGTCACCTCTTCAACTGTAATTATTGCAGCTAACAATTTTTTATATAGGCCTTTGCATGATGTAAACTGGTTAAGGTGAAAAATACTATAAATATGAGTTGTGTGTGGGGGAGTTTTTAGGTGGGGTGAGGCAATTCTATGTTTCCAGTGGGTGAGGGGTTACTACATCACTTTGTGTGACAAACAGCTCATTATGTACATCACATATTTTATGGATAGTAAATACAATTGCATATAATGACAAAGTCTAAATGCAATTAGGAGAAAAATGCAGTTTTTTGTCTGTTTTTTTGTATTATATTTTGAAAATGAAATTTTGTATGCGTATGCGCCTTTAAATTTTATCTGGGTGGAGCTTGGCATTAGTCAGATCTCTACCTGAAAACTTAGGTCTGACCAATCATTAATGTGGATGGTATGTTAGTGTGTCTTATCAGTTAAGGCACTGTGTGTTATCAGTAAAAAGACTGAATGTGTGTTATCAGGGCGAAGTAGACCACACAAACACAGCAAGAAAGAAAGAAAATCACTTGCATTCTTATTCAGATTGTGTTGACCTCAGTATTCTGACAAACTTCCTTAAGGTAGAAAAAAAAATGGAATTTTGTTTTGTCTCTAACACCAGGGCAGCATTATAGAGCTACACACAAAAACGTAGAACCACACTGAGCATTTTGGACTATTCTCCAAATACTCTCAATTTTAAACCCTTTAAAAACTACAACAATGAATCAAACGCAGATATAACATGATTTTTTTTTTTTAATGGATGAATTAATAACAAAAATGTACATTTACACTTGTCTTACACACATCCTTTTAAATCATAACATAGTACATAGTACAAATATAACATGGTACTTCAAACACACTCATAATGCACTAAGATATTGAAAAGTCAATGTTTTATATAACTGATTCCACTGCTGCTCTGTTAGATACCTACCCATTTGACTAAGGTACAATGATATTACTATAATTGTAAAATATGCACAAAACATTTTAATTTTAAATCAGGGGATTTCCTTGTTTTATAAAAGAAAATAAAAAAAATAAGAGCAACATAAATGAATGCCAAAAAATAAATCTCAATGTGAGTGTATAATGGAAACATCGGTCCAGGGGGTGACTTCCCAGCTATACCCTGATTCATTCAAACTTACACTAAAGGTGTCAAAGAGTCAAACCAATCATGATGGTCATCAGTCTAGTTGTAGAATCTAAAATAAATAAATGATATTATTAAGCCGTTTTTATTTATTTATTTATTTATATAATTAAGATTTGTTATGGCACGGCGGCTCAAATATACACAAAAAAAATGTGGCAGAGTGGTTCGTAAGCAGTGCTGACTTTATTACTAGCGCATTTCATTTTCATTTCCTTTTGAATAAAAACTGAGCATGTCTGGTCTGATTGAACAGAACCATCTGCCAGCAACCAGAGTAAATATGACTACAATACACTCCACCTGTGCATCGCTCCACCACTAAATCCCTTCCATTTTTGATTGGTTGGGTAGTGTGTGTGTGTGTGTGTGTGTGTGTGTGTGTGTGTGTGTGTGTGTGTGTGTGTGTGTGTGTGTGTAAATTGACATCCAATAGTCTATTATCTGTCTACCTGCTAAAATACTAAAATCCTGACCAATGGATGCTACTGCCATGGACTGGTGACTTTTATTCAATAACCAACTGTCTGCAATAACTATTGTTACTCTGACCAGGTTGGACTGGTTGATTTTGATTGCCAGTTCATCCAAGGGCATCATAAACATGTAAATTCACACTCTCATTCACACCTGGGGCCAATTTAGGCATAAACAATCCTCTGCTTGGCAAGTTCTGTGGAGGTGGAAGAAAACTGGACAATCTGGAAGAATCACTCTACAAAACTCTTCTCTTGCAGTATCCTGGGATCAGAATTAGATGGGGGACCTTGCTGCTGTATGCCACTGTGCCCCCCTATAGAAAAATATCTGCCTGTAAGAAAGCATTGATATCAATGTACTAGTTTACTTTTCCAAGAACCTTGTCAAAACATACAGTTACTTAGGATTCTTGTTGGCTTTTTCAGTATTTTGAGTGTTATCCTAATAAGAAAGGCTTCACACCATCACATTAATATGTAAACATTTAATTTTAATATAAAGTATGTCCATTTGAGCTTCAGTTCCCTTCCCTCCTATGTCAGCATACACAATGCTAACATGCGAATCATGTGAGTTTTTCACAGGGAAAAACTGAACTAGTAGTCACTTGCCCAAGTTTTAGCTAGCCTGCTATGTAACCATGGTATTGCCCTCTTTCACACTACAAAACAAATACTACTGTAATCAGAACAGTACAGAAAATGTACACTACTTGGCAGAGAGATTACTCATACCTGGAAACAAATGCCAGCTACACGAGAAGGATCTCCAGGTTTGTGCACTGTCAAATCCAAATTATTAAATTATTTCAAACTTTTCAGATTGTTTTATTTGTTTATTTAACAGCAGGTTGCTTATTTTATGATTGGCAGAGAGACAGACAGTTTTTTCTACTCTCTGTCGCTGTCTCTTTCTCTCTCTTACTGTGCAGCAGATTGACCCTCTCCTTCTTTTCTTTCCGTCGTTAATAAGTAACTGTGGGGCAGCCATGATGAAACGTTGACATTTCTCTCTGATTATTCTTTCTTCCTTTGTTCCTGAAGCTAGAGTGTTTGCTTATAGCCTGGGCGGAGCACAAGAGAGATCGAGCCAGAAAGAGGCAAAGAGACAGAGGCTGGGGAAGTGGGAGGCGGGGGGTGGGATTGGGGCTGTCGGGTGTTTGTTGACAGTGTTTACTCAGTGTGGTGGGGTCCTAAAGTCTCGGATGACAAAATGGCACTCAACAGCATTTAAGACGCATTGAAACGTACTATTGTGAAGAGCATGTCCGTCCTACCTGCTTTTGAAACCACCCACATGGTTTCCTACAGTGCTTACATGAAGGTCACTCTATAAGCGTAAAATAGCTGTCAGACACGTCAGATTAAGATTTTTTAAGTCCTTTGTAAGATTTAGCAGTGCAGTAAATGTTTGTATATTGAGCATGGTAATATATAAAGCTAATTTTTTGCTCATATTCTCCTAGTTATTTCTGTTTAGTATAAAATCGTTTATTAAATCTAAAGATGAGTACCAGCTTTGGAGAAAAAAATCCAAACCAAACTGATACCAATGCAGTAATTCATGCCAGAATCAGCTGTATCCCTAAAATTTTCTTACATGATTGCCTTCATACTATATCCTTAATTTTTGTATTATATTATGTTTTTTGTGTAATGAGGTTTGATATTGTAAATTAAAATATTCTTTGGCTGCATAAAGTTTCTGCTTAAATACAATTTCTGATTAAATAAATCCTTAATCTTCATTAAGTGAGTAATGAGTTTAGCTTTATTTTATTACTCAGTAGAGAAACACATATAATATGCTTTGTATATTTTATGTTTTTTTTTATCTATTTTGAAAGATTAAAATACAAGGCATTTTCGTTCAAAAGTTTTTTTTTTTGTTTGTTTTATATTACTAACTAAATAAACTAAATAAACACAATTGTTTTTAGTCGCATGATAGTGGTCTACAACACACAATCTCATTAAACTTACTGCCCAATTTATTGCACATACAATTATCCATTCATAAACCTACAAGGCTGTAGCACAATAAATAAACATACAATACAATTGACATCAAGGATCAGCCAAGCATAAGCATGAGAAAAAACTGTGAGTGGAAAAGCATCTCAGAGCATGCAACATGCTAAACTTACAAAGGGTACATTTCTGGAATGTGTAGACTAGATTGGACACAGAGTTAAAGACAGTTGAAAATTAGAAAAATACCAAGCAACATCTCTTCAACCTTCCAATGTCACTCTGAGATGTTTTACTCTTCAGCATCATTGTTAAAAATGGTTACAATCACTGTAGTTAGAGTCTGGTCATTACGCCAAGAGACCTGCTACTCAGTTGATGTTTATTTTTTGTTCGTTTTTTCTAGGGGTTACAGGGGTTCATTTTAAGTAGACAGGAATATATGAAGCGTTATTTCCTCAACATTTATTGCCTCAACACTTTCTTATTACCCATTTAATTCATACACTATTTACCTACCATGTCCAAAATGTATTCATATTAAGTGAGCAAAAGTACTGAATCTGCATTTTCACTTCCTACAGTTATATAGCCTATTGCAAGTAAGATCATTAGGTAGGGTGGTGGTCAATAGACTCCAGGGCTTAAGCCCTGTAAGCCCGTTCCTGCGGGCCGCCCATGTTGAACCAATTATCCCTAAAAATGCACCCTAGTGTCACAGCTACTAGAGTATTTTAAGTTAAAGAACACTAAGTCTAGGTGTGACAGACCTAATATAAGACTGACTGGGATTTAATTTACCAAACCAGACTACTACTTCCAAAGCCAACATCCAACACAGACACACACAGTTACACACAAACAGACAGAGTCACAGTCACTTGCTCATGAGCCCTTGCTAAATTCAGTCTCCACTCAATCACTCTTTTAGTATATTCAGTGTGGACTGTACAAAGAACTGTGTGTTAAGGAGGGAGAGAGAAATAGAGAGTGAGGGATGCAAGAGAGGTGGAGAGTGGTAAAGAGATATAAAAACAGAGAGAGAGAGAGAGAGAGAGAGAGAGAGAGAGAGAGAGAGAGAGAGAGAGAGAGAGAAAAAACTGCTCCATAAATAAAATCTTTAATTTCCCAGAACGGATGTTTTGAAGGAAACTGTGTGAGGATGTAGCAGTCCCTCCACTTTATCCCTCAGTCCTCTGCTTTGCTGTTGTAGAAGGTGTATAAGTACAAGCTTAGGCTGATTAGTCTCTAATGTTTCATAGAAGTGTTTTTAATGTTCTTAACGTCTTGTATCTTTTTTTCCTTATGCCCCTAATTTATGTCATAGGTGCCCTGAGGATTCACAGAGTAAGAATTTTATTAAATAGTGTAACAGACTGTTTCCTGTACATATGACAATAAACACATGTACAATTAAACATTGAATTTGTCACTTTACTCCATTAATATAATATGTAATCAATACTTTCGATTTTAGGGAAAATTAACTTAACTTAAAATGTATACAAAGAAAAATAGAAGCCCTTAAGCTTTAAAAAGTCGGATAAAAAGATTGTCTCTGACTTACAATGGCGATCAATTTCCGATGACCCCATCTCAGAGATGGGGAGTAATGAAGTACGAATACTTTAGTATATTTAAATTTCTAGTACATTTCTGAAAAGTTTTTTGTCATTATATTTTTACACAAATATCTGTACTTTCCACTTCTTATATTTTTAAGTTTTGATTCATTTGGTGGCAATATTTTTTTCTTATTGCGTGGCTTTTTCAACCTACCACAGGTGTATAATTTCTTAGCTATCACACACCACAGATGTAGGCTAGCCTACAAAGCTAACACGCAAGGCAGAAGGCAACAAGAAGTATGGGGCTAACATTGTTGAGACAGAAGGAAACAGCGATGTAAACATGACTGAGAACTGAGACACTCCTCATCACCTGATCATCATCATCTTTGCATCTTTCAGAACTTGCCTGTGTTCTATATGGTGGTTGTTCAGCCTGGGTGCATTTGTTAGATAACAAAATTTGAAATAGTTTTACATTAATATATTAATATGATTTGGGGTCTTGTTACAAGCGTGACACTAAAACGTATAGTATTAATGGCTACTTTTTACTTGTGTAGATGTTAGATCCCATAATTCTTTACTTGAACTTGAGTAAAAAAAAAGTGTAGTCTGTATTTAAACTTTTACTAGTCTTTTAAAACATAAGTATCTGTACTTGAAAGATGTGTGTACTTTTGGCATCTCTTTCCCATCGTAACTTGAAAATATCGTAAGTTAAGACTTGGCCTTAGTATGGTATCAATATTGGATAGTTAACTGTAATTTGTTAATAATTTAACAAATTATAGCTTATAATTTAGTAAAACAGAGCAATTTACGGTATTGTAATGTATAAACTATACAGTATATATGTATATGGCAGTGACCATTTAGAGGAGCGCTGGTACAGGAGCGTGGACGAGTGCCTGTTGGTGGAGGGCAGAGTCTGACGAAACAAGCGGGAAGAATCACACTTGCAGCTGTAAGACTAATCAGCTCACTCTTTTAGTGTCCAGAAAAGAGCCAATAGAAAAAAGAACATTCCAAGAGCTAAATTTGGGCGTTGAACCAAAAAAGAAGAACTCTGTCAATCATTGGTGAAAGTAAGGTATCTCACAAGGTGAAAGATGTGTCCATCCTGGCATCGTCCCAAAGTATTGTACTGCATATATGCTGCTACGTTTGCCTGCCACGCAGAACTTAAAATATTCTAAAAAAACATTTTTGTATTGCTATCATCATCTGTAAATATATTATAGTTAGTATTGTGTTGAGTGTTTTTAGTAATGACATTGTTTTTCATTTATCCCTATAGTTTTTCTTTCAATCTAAATAATACATAGACAATTCTTTCAGGAGTTGGCAGAGAGTATCAGCACTAGTAATGGCAACCTAATTAAAAGAGATGGCCATGAGCTAACAGAAGCATGCAAACACCATGGAACAACATTATTATGTCAATCCACTATATGATAATAGAATCTGGGATTACTGTATTTGTACTAAGTCTAGGTACTAATAAAGAGTAGGTTCATAGCCTATAGCAGTTCCTAAAAGTACCAAATTCTGCTCAGTCACTGTGGGACAATATAATTCAGTTTTGTAATCAATCGATCAATTGGCGCCAGCATAATGTGAATAAAATAATGCCACCTGAATCAAACTTTTTGGTTTTATTGTTGAAATGGCTGCTGTGTCATCTGGTTTGTCATCAGCATAACAATTGAAGTTAATGGTTACCCAGGGGTAGCATACAGTATATAAAGAAATTTGCCACAAAACAAAACCTTATGAAGCCACAAACTTTAACTTATATATACAGTACAGACCAAAAGTTTATATATATTATGTATACAGTACTGACCAAAAGTTTGGACACACCTTCTCATTCAAAGAGTTTTCTTTATTTTCATCACTATGAAAATTGTAGAGTCACACTGAAGGCATCAAAACTATGAATAAACAAATGTGGAATTATATACATAACAAAAAATGAAATAAAAATATATATTATTGTAGGTTCTTCAAAGTAGGCATCAAGAGCCAAGAGCCAAGAGTGTGCAAAGCAGTAATCTAAGCAAAAAGTGGTTACTTTAAATAACTTTTTCAGTTGTTTCACACTTTTTTGTTATGTATATAATTCCACATGTGTCAATTTATAGTTATGATGCCTTCAGTGTGACTCTACAATTTTCATAGTCATGAAAATCTTTGAATGAGAAGGTGTGTCCAAACTTTTGGTCTGTACTGTATGTATATATCTATATCTATATCTATATCTATATCTATCTATATATGTATATATATATATATATATTGATAGAGAATTAAGCAATAATATTTACAACCTGATATCTGGCAGTGGGATACAATGTGAGTGAGGAAATAGATATTATTTTAATATCGTGTTTAGCCAAAAGAATATTGTGATTTATAGACTGAAAATTTTTATTTAGACTGGGTCTTCTGTTACACAATCACTGGCACACTGGTCTAGAGAGATTAAGGATAAGATATCTTTCTATAACCAGTAGTTGTTTGCATTTGTTGTAGTAGGTTTGTACTGGTTTGTTGAGGGTGTGTCTGGAGACAGCAGTGACTTTTCTGTTACTGTCTTTGCTGTTAGCTATAATGAGGATAATGAGAAGAAGCCTGGGGCTTTCGTGAGTACTTCATTTGAATACAAAATTTGAATACAACTTGATGGACTACTGAAGCACTGACCCTTTGGCTGTAAGCTAAGATTAGTGACAACGTATTTTCTGCCATTGAAATGCTCTATAAGGATGTCAGGATACTTGACTTTTGCATTGCAAGATGCCACTCTTCTTGATGAAGCTTAAGACCCATGGCTTAGCTGAAGACTTAGTCAAATGTACCATAAATGCAAAGCAATGGCTATGAATTAGAAATGGTCACTGCTGTAAGGTGATAATAACTAATACAAAGCATTGGTATATCAAACCAGGTATTATCCATGAATGTTTTTTTATTATTTGTCATCTTCTCAGCTCCTTATTGGGTAGATTAGAGAAAGCCAATGGGGCAAAGGTGAAAGGGGAGATTCTGTGCTTATGTTTATGAGAGTCTCATTTACCTCAGTATGGGTACAGCCGGCCTCAGTTGTCACAAACACATAGAGATCTGCCTTTGGATAATTTGGAAGCAGTCAAGTGATTCAGTGCACAGAAATCTTTAAAATACATATATAATCCAAAAAATAATCATACAACATATAATCCATTGTACAGTGGGTATCCTAACTAGCGCTAACTGGCAAATGAGATGCATATTTATCTAGCCTGATAATCTATTAGGGCACATTAATAAAAAAAATATATTCTACAAACACACACCTACCAGTTTGCAAGCTATTTGTTATCTATTTGTGCAACTGTGATGAGGCAGCAATGTGTGCTATTGTAAACCTGTATGGAAATGTGGTCAGGTAATAAGAGGTATGTGAGTTTATTGAAAGGTTCACAAAGTTGCCCTTAATTTTTTATTAAAATACGAGATCTCATGTTCATTTCAATATGTCTACTCCCACCTGTCATCAGGAGGAATCTCAATCAGGGACTCTTTATTTTCCAACATGATTGTTTATAGTGATCAGCACTGAGATGAAGAGATGACATAATATAGCATTAGTTGTAGATGTAACGTCTTGGAGCTGGCTTTACGCTAGGAGACAGTCGAGACAGAAAACTGTTAAGTAGTGAACATTGCAGGATGTTTCCTTGTGGTTTTTTGTTTGTTCACCTATTTATGTCCACGAGTGGGTTCGAGTTTATTTTGTGTGTGTGTGTATGTGTGAATGAGTGGCTGTTGTTTATTTGCCTTGGAAAGGTTGAATTCTCACCGTATCACTAATTCCGTCTCTAACTGGCCACTGAGAGGAAAGAAGCCACTGTGTGTGAACAAAAAAGGCTTGTGTGCATGTGGACACACACACTCACACACATTCAAAGGTGGAATCTCCACCCAATGTGATGGAGGGTTCTGCTTTCCTTTCATCATTTCATGGCTCTTTAACATGACTTTCTCACTTCCCTATTCACTTGTCTCCTCAGTAAATTGAAACCTGATTTTTTTTGTTTATGTTTTTTGTTCTATTTAAATAAATAAATAGGGTGTATGTATTTAAAGTTTTCTCCTTGTTTATTTGTACCTGAATAAATAACTCCAGAGTTTTACATGTTTTTAAAACATGGTGACATTTTTTATATTTTAATGTGTACAGTAAAAATTTACAGTATGCCATTGTTTTGCTGAAGATTACAGTTTCATTTTTAAGTTTTAGTTGGCACAGTAGGCACAGTTTTCAAAAGAAACGTACAATAGAACTTTGTAGTCTTTAAGCCATATCTTCAACATGTTATTTCAATAGGCCATGGAATACCATAAGAATACCTTAGTCTAGCTGGTGGTGGGAGTAGTATAACTTAAAAATATCCACAAGACAAGGGTGTAAAGATATTTGCACACTCATTCACACTTCAATAATTTGGGGTTAAAATTGGCACAGTCAGATAACCAAGTTAATGGTATAGCACATTTCCAATTTGTTTGTTTTTTTCTTAAATCAATGATTTGGTCTGTTTCTCTGCTTAGTGTCTTAGGTTGCAAATAAACTTACCTGGTGATTTACTTTGATTATTATTATTATTATTATTATTATTATTATTATTAATATTATATACATATAAATACATTTATATTTATTTATGTAAATAAAAGTAGTTATTTTGTGTCAATGTTACTTGACAGCAATAAAATCACATTAAGCATTGCTACAGGGTATTTATTAAATGTATTTACATTAGAAATTCTGCCTATATATGTATATGAACTTACAGTTTACACACTGTACACATAGTGCAGTTAGTTAGAATTAATCATTAGTCACACAGTGTGCTATTGTGCATAGCATTGTGTTTTTATCACAATCAGAATTAGAATATTTTATTGATTCCATAGAAAAATGTTGGGCTGCAGTTGCTTGGGTTGAAATCACTACAAATTTATAAAAAAAAAAAAAAAAAAAAAAAAATTCAATAAATAAATCAAATAAACATAAGTATTCACAGTGTTTGAGCTCAGGTGCATCCTGTTTCCACTGATCGTCCTTAAAATGTTTCTACAACTTGACTGGAGTCCACCTGTGGTAAATTCAGTTGATTGGACATGATTTTTGAAAGGCACACACATGTCTATATAAGGTCCCACAGATAACAGTGCATGTAAGAGCACAAACCAAGCCATGAACTCGAAGGAATTGTCTGTAGACCTCAAAGACTGGATTGTATTGAGGCACAGATTTGGAGAAGGGTACAGAAAAATGTCTGCATCATTGAAGGTCCCAATGAGCACAGTGGCCTCCATCATCCGTAAATGGAAAAAGTTTAGAACCACCAGGACTCTTTCGAGAGCGGGACACCCGGCCAAACTAAGAAGAGAGAAGGGCCTTAGTCAGGGATTACCATGAACCAGATGGTCACGCTGAAAAAACTACAGTGTTTCAGCATTTTCTTTTTATAAAAATTGTGAAATTTGTAGATGATTTGTATTTGTATTGATTTATTGCCCGACATGAGAATTACTATTTACATATTTTTGAAAAACACCGAATATCATTTTGGTGGAATGTCAACCTCTTTTTTCCTTTTTATTTGGATTTCACCTGGCCTTCATTTGAATAAAGGTACACAGCTAATTTACGGGAAAAGGCCAAAGAAAACCAGTCGTCCCCCTTCATTTTTCTCTCCCCCTTAATTTTTTTCATAAACACTCCTCACGGAGGTTGCCATTTAGAAAGGCTTTTCATTTTTACTCTTCTAAGTTTCTGGCACCTATGGAACAGCCAGTGGGGAAGAAGGAGGCTAAATATAAAGTGGGGGAAAAAGGTAGCTTTGTAGAGAAAAAGAGAGAGAGAGAGAGAGAGAGAGAGAGAGAGAGAGAGTCAAAGAGCTAGAGAGAGGGAGAAATTCTCCCTAGTAAGGGGCCGAGGGGCCAAAATTTTTGCCCTCTATGAAAGAAAGGATTGTCCAGCCTCATTTCGAGCCAGGAAAGTTAACCCAACTCTAGTTAAGACCTGTATGTCCAGAATGAGAGGAAAAAGAAATAGATCAACATACAGACAAATACAAATTTATATAGGTTTTAAAAATATTGATATTAATAATGTATGTTGTCAATCAATGATAATTATGCTTCTTTTGAACAAGACACAATAGGAGAGAAATAAAAAGTATACACAAGCTGAAAGAGTGAATTTCTACATAATGTACAGTGGATATAAAAAGTATACATACCCTGTTAAAATATGATATAAAAAGATTCCACTTACAATGTATCATTTAGGGAATAACAAATAAGGAATAACAAATAGAAAATTGGAGAAGAAAAGGGATAAATAGAGAAAGGGAAAATATAACCTAGTGACCGAAAAAAACACGTATATCGGGATGCTTTGTGTCATTGTTATTCTAAAAGCTTAAATTATTTTTCATCTTCTGCTTACTAGTACACAACTGGACTACAATCTACTGCTATATGTAGTTATTTTTCTTCACCTTGATAAAAGCCTCCATCTTTTAAAGCATGATGCAAGACCATCCATAAAGCATGATCACCATGTTGCAAAATCAGTATGGTGTTCTATTGGTGATTTTAATTGATTTATTTTTATTTTAGTAAATAATCAATTATTATATTTTTTTGGAATTGGTCTCAACACATTTTGTAAAATGGATTGGGTTTAATTTTGTTGCGCTTGTAATGAAAGAGGGCTTCTGTCTAGCCGCCCTATCCCGTAACCCAGACATGTGAATAATGTTGCCATACTGTATGTCTCTTGGCAGCCTCACTGGTCGGTTTTGATCTTCTCCTTTTATAAATTTAAGAGGGACATCCTGCACTTGTTAATACCACTGTGGTGCGTCATATTCTCTTTTCTTAATAAGTGTTTAAAGATTCATCTAATGCTTTGAAAACTCTTTTATACCTCTCTCCTGACTGATCACATTCAACAAGTGAGATAGCATCCGTGTATTGTTAGGTCTTTGCGGACCTGGCTTTAGCACTCGATTAACCCAAGTTGTTTGAAAAAATCAGCTGAGCTTTATTTGGGGTCAATCAGAATAATATCCTTGATGACAGTTGTATGATCATTTTAAACATGAGACTGAATGTATTTTGTTTATTCTTAACACAAACACATTTTCAGTAAAAGTGTATGCACATTTATATATATATTTTTCTGATATTGAAAATTCTTTGTTTTTTGCTTAAGTGAAAAAAGATCTGACATAATTTATTTGGAGTGTTTAGCTTAACCTGAGGAAGGACAGGAGATTTTTATTTTTAGGAGTGTGCTAAAAATAAACCATGAAACAGACATATAAAACCTATATTTTTAATAGCTTACATCATTATTCAGCAAAGGTAATCTTGTAAACATGTTGCTTCCAGGATGAGGCATGGATTTGCTCAGCATACCAAGAATATGAGAGAGAGAGAGAGAGAGAGAGAGAGAGAGAGAGAGAGAGAGAGAGAAATAAATAAATAAACAGACAAACTTGAATTTACTAAGAAAATGTCAGAAAATTTGCTTCAGGTTAATGATTTTGGTGGGAATTTGTTATTCCAGATGTTCACACTTGGATATTTAAGGTATTCTTTTTATTTTTACTCTGAGGTAAAGCTTGTAAACATCAGTTGGTCAAAGACACCTTTTATGTAGCCTTCTCAAAGAAAGTCAGGACAAAAATTAAATATCTACCAAGTCTCTCCATTCTCTCATTACTAATATATTCATCATGCATATTCTATATTTAGACTTGATGAAGTGAATTTTATAGGCAGTGATGTATGTTTACTTCAAACTATGTGTTTAAATATTAGTACTACTTTTTTTTCTCATTCGTACACAGAACTAGACAAACCACACACACATCATAGACCTGATCTATTTTACAGTCACACAGTTACTGTTGATTTTTATTTGATTTTAAGACTAAACACAATCCACAATCAAAACACTATCAAACACTATCAAAGTTCTTTTTTTTTTATTTAGTGGATAATAAAAGTCTGCACACACCTGTTCAAAAATGTGTTTTTTGATGTCTGAGATGTTTATAATGACAAAAATTAAATGAAGATAAATCATTTCATACTGTTCTGTGCACCTTTTAATGATATAGGAACCAAGAAAACAGTACAAAAGAAAATAATAAAAAGTTAAACTAAATAAGTAGTACATCCTGGTTGCACAAGTGTGCATACTCTTACAATGAAGAATGTGACTGAGCATTGAAACAACTAATACAATTTTTCTTGAAGTTATTTTATCTGATGAAGCTATGGTCTAAGAAAATCTTACAAATCATGTAAAGGATTTCAGTGGTAAAAGGTTTTTGATCAAGAGAGGGTTATACAAAAAATGCCAAAACATTAGATCCACCATATAACACTTTGAAGCATTTAAACAAGTAAAGGAAATGAACCTTCAGAGTGACATTAGCATTCACCCAAAACTGATGAAAGGAAACTTATCAGGGATTCTGCTCTGGTATACACAGCATTGTTACAGGTGCTACTCCTATACTTCATTTAGTATTTCTCAATGTGGGGGTGCATTAACATTTTTTAATTGAATTAAGATATAGTCCCTTCCAAGGCCAGTTAATTCGATTGCAAACTAAGGGCATTTGTGATCAAAAGATAAGAATGAGATGATATTACAATCAGATTGCATTTATTTTCATTACAAAAATATTGGAACATGTGACTGATGGGCATTTGTTGTCATCTGGGTGTGTCCTGTTAGATTGATTTTTTGAACAGTAAAATGTTTTTGACAATCCACCACTGGGTCTAAAAGTTTTGCCTGTAAAAAATGCCATTTGTAAAAAGATAAGAAACTATTTGGATCAGAGTGGTGTCTATAGGAAAAAAACAAGCCATTTGCAATGATGTGGAAGTTTCAAATTTCAATATTTTATTCAGAATACAACATAGATGACATATCAAATGTTCAAACTGGGAACATGTATCATTTTAAGGGAAAAATAAGATTTTAAATTTCATGGCATCAACACATCTCAAAAAATTTGGGACAAAGCCATGTTTACCACTGTGTGGCATCCCCTCTTTTTATAACAGTCTGCAAACATCTGGAGACTGAGGAGACAAGTTGCTCAAGTTTAGGAATAGGAATGTTGTCCCATTCTTGTATAATACAGGCTTCTATTTGCTCAACTGTCTTAGGTCTTTTTTGTCGCATCTTCTTCTTTATGATGTGGCAAATATTTTCTATGGGTGAAAGATATGGACTGCAGGCTGGCCATTTCAGTACCCGGATCCTTCTTCTACGCAGCCATGGTGTTGTAATTGATGCAGTATGTGGTCTGGCATTGTCATCTTGGAAAATGCAAGGTCTTCCCTGAAAGAGATGATGTCTGGATGGGAGCATATGTTTTTCTAGAATTTGGATATACCTTTCAGCTTTGATGGTGCCTTTCCAGATGTGTAAGCTGCCCATGCCACATGCACTCATGCAACCCCATACCATCAGAGATGCAGGTTTCTGAACAGAGTGCTGATAAGAACTTGGGTTGTCCTTGTCCTTGTCCGGATGACATGGCGTTACAGTTTTCCAAAAAGAACTTCAAATTGTGATTTGTCTGACCACAGAACAGGTTTATACTTTGCCACAGTTTATTTTAAATGAGCCTTGGCCTAGAGAAAACGCCTGCGCTTCTGGACCATGTTTAGATATGGCTTCTTTTTTGACCTATAAAGTTTTAGCCGGCAACGGCGAATGGCACGGTGGATTGTGTTCACCGACAATGTTTTCTGGAAGTATTCCTGAGCCCATGTTGTGATTTCCATTACAGTAGCATTCCTGTATGTGATGCAGTGCCGTCTGAGGGCCCGAAGATCACGGGCATCCAGTATGGTTTTCTAACCTTGACCCTTACGCACAGAGATTGTTCCAGATTCTTTGGATGATATTATGCACTGTAGATGATGATAACTTTAAACTCTTTGCAATTTTTCTCTGAGAAACTCCTTTCTGATATTGCTCTACTATTTTTCACCACACTATTGGGGGAATTGGTGATCCTCTGCTCATCTTGACTTCTGAGAGACACTGCCACTCTGAGAGGCACTTTTAATACCCAATCATGTTGCCAATTAACCTAATAAGATGGAAATTGGTCCTCCAGCTGTTTATTATATGTGCATTCAACTTTTCTGGCCTCTTATTGCTACCTGCCCCAACTTTTTTGGAATGTGTAGCTCTCATGATATCCAAAATGAGGCAATATTTGGCATGACATTTCAAAATGTCTCACTTTCAACATTTGATATTTTATTCTACATTCTATTGTGAATAACATATAAGTTTATTTAGTAAATTATTTAACTTTTATCCACAATTTGTACAGTGTCCCAAATTTTTTTGAATCGGGTTTGTAATATAATTTGGGTAGTAATGAAGACATGGATGTGAGAAATGAGTATAAGTGTGTGTGAGTTTAGTTTTGTAGTAGCTCAGTACACACAGTTGTAAGGTGTAAATGTGGGGAGAGAGACTGGGGGATGATCTTCTCAGCTGTATATATATATATATATATATATATATATATATATATATATATATATAAATAGCAATTTACTAGTAAAGTTCATAATTAATAAGGCTTTTAGATAAAATAAGGATGACTAAATACAAATAACCTGGTAGTGGAATAAACCATCAAAGGTTTGTGTTGGCTTCTTTATCTCAATGCTCTAATCTAATTTGGATTTAAATTTCCAGTTTTTATTATTTTTACTTCCTAAAGTTTCAGAAGCATAAATTAGAAGGGAAAATGTAAATTTCAAAGTTGAGTACCGGAGTTAACACAGGTGAACATTATTACTGTAATTATTAAATTATGTAGTTTATAATAATGTAAAAGTATATGATTACAATTATGTATAAAATAATGTAAATATGATTTAATTCATGATTAAAATCTATTAATTATGTACAAAAATAAAAAA
>MU553112.1:3079852-3124852 GCA_024362625.1 Silurus asotus | reverse complement strand
AAAATAAACTTTGAAGTTTATTGAAGCATTCTAGAAGACTTGGATGGTTAAATAACCAGAATTAATAAAACAGCATGTTTTAGTATACTGTCTAAAGGTTAGCTAATAGTTTAAAATTTCGCATAATGATAAGTAAGGGTGGAAGACAATGCCATAAGGAGTGGCACGGAACGATTTGGGACTACATTGTTGTTGCGTTATTTATAAATAAGAAAAATCCTAGTGGTTTGCATGCTGGCCTTTTATTGCTTGGGTTGGGGTTTGAATCCCACATGGATTCATGTTTTACTTGTGTCCCTACTGGATTTCTAGGATTTCCTCCAAAATCCAAACTTCCAAAATGTTGTAGCCACGTGTAGACATGTGTGTGCAAATGTGCCCTGTGATGGTTTGGCACCAGGCTGTCCCCTGTCTGGTGCCCTGATTTTCCTGGGAAAGGCCCCTGGATCTATGACCCAATTACTACTAGTTATATCACTGTAAATATACTGTCTACTACCATAAATATATGATGACTATTTTGCAAAAGTACAACTGCAGTGTATAGTGTTGCCACCTCACAGCTTCAGGGTACCCTGTTGAATCCTGAACTCAGGTTGCAGTCCATGTGGTGTCTCCCCATGTTGAATTCCCACCTGATTGTGACATGCAGGCAGGTGAAATGTCTAGTCTAAATTTTTGTTTGTCAAATTGTTTTAAAATGAATGTAGGCATGGTGCCTCATGCCGAGAATTCCCAATACTGGTTTTGGACCGACCACACCCTGACCAGGATATGACAGTTACTAAGATGAAGGAACTGGCCATCTTCTCCTCCAGAACACTGGATTAATTAATTATTTAAATAAAAAATATAATTTGTCTTCATAAACAAGACTTGATAAAGTAGATAAAAACTTTGTTAATTGTACCTTACCTTACAGTATTTATAATATGGACACATGATTAACTAGTAATTAACGATTATACTATATTCTTTATTTGGCCTATAAATTAAACTCAGCTGACATTACACTCCATCACACTGTTTACTATTACATGTATAGCTTTTGGCAATCACCCTTATCCAGAGTAATTTACAACTATCTTATTTATAAAGGGACTCATGACCTGCTGAGCATAATGTCTTAACTACTAAGTTTTCCAGGGTTGACTTACCAATAATAAATCAGAAAGGAGAAAGATTCTTTCTTAAGCAATTAATGTTTTTAGCACGTTTTTGCATGTGTGGCATTTTATATACACCAATTAGCCACAACATTAAATCCACCAGCTAAAAACAGTGTAGGTCTCCCTTGTTCCACCCAAACAGCTCTAACACATCAAGTCATGCATTTTAGAAGGCTTTTAAAGGTGTGCTGTGGTAACTGGCACCAAGATGTTAACATCAGATGCTTTAAATTCTGCAGTGGCAAAGTGGGGTCTCTATGGTTCAGACTTTTTTGTCCAACACCTCTGAAAGATTGATTGGATTGAAATCTAGGGAATTTGGAGGCCACATCAAAACTATGAATTATTTGTAATGGTTCTCAGACCAGAGGCTAAACAGTTCCAAGTGCAATGAGCTGTGATAACCTGTCTGTTGTAAAACCTTTGTACCATAGGGAGTATTATATTCTTTAGCAATTTGTGTTAGCTTTTTTCGGGTCTGATCATCTTTAAGAACTGACTGTTTACTTGCAGCCTCATATTATTCCTACTTAGGTGTCATTACACTAGGATAAAATCAATTTGTCATTTTTTGGAATGGCAGCAGAGTTACTTGCAAGAAAATGGACTCGTTTTGTTCACATGAAGAATGCGTTAAAATGCTCAAATGGTATCAGAATGTTCCATTACATTTGTATACGTTTATTACATCAATAAATGCTATATACAGCTAATATTGCGCAATATATTGAACGTTTGTTTAAATGTGCACACAATGAAAAAAATGAGAGAATTATAATAAATCCGCACACTGCCATTTCAACATTTAAGTTAAATAATAGCTTGACTGGTCAGTGATTTCAGAAAGGTCACAAAAAAAAATAAAAATAAAAGAAGATAATTAAGCCTCTTTGGTCTGGTGACAGTTTGTTGCTTGTCTACCCACCTTGCTAGCATCAAATCATATGTTTGACAGTGATGGCAAAAAATCCTTCATTATAATAATGGAATAAGGTATAAAGTTTCTAGGCCATTTACAACCATCAAAGGCATTTTTAAACACCTATCTCCTAAAGGTTTTAAACCTTGAAGTCGTAATGATGTGTATATGTCATACTTGAAAAAATGTGTGTCTTGTTTCTTTTCCTTTTTGACCTTTACTTATGTATTACTGTAATTGTGAATCATGCGTGTGCACACATTAACTAGTGCAACATGCCAAGATGAAAACGAATTCATTACGACTACAGATTTTGAATGAGCTGTTTATTTTTACTTCAAACTTGGCACTTCTAATTTACGGTCAGGTTATATGTAATCCAAAGTAAATTTGCACAGGTACAAAGAGAGACATTTAATGGCATGTGTAGTGAGCTTCTAAGATGTCCATCTTAACTATGTATTCTATTAAAGGGAAGGGAAAAAAAAGAATTATAACCTAATTTTGCATGCTTTAGAGTGAGTAACATTTAACTATATTTTCTTACCAGAGCTGTTTGTGGGAGGTTAATGCAAACTTGCAGCAAATGACCAAAAGAATTACCATCATTTAATTTAATTTTAACTTGTCTTTTTTTTGGTTGATAAAAAAATTACATGAATTTTGAAAGATTAGATTGGATTTGCTGCTACCAGCATTAATGTACTGACCTTATTTCATTTAACAGCAATATAAAGAGTGAAAATAAAGGCAGTCAAGGCAATTACTGTGATATCAAAACATTTTTTATAGTCATTCAGTGGGACAAATAAACAGAATTCTGTTTAACAGGCTGGACTTTAAAATATCACAATCATCTGGAAAATGTAACATTGGAAACATGCACCAGTTTAAATAATAACCATGTGTATTTACACACTTCATAAGAGCTGGAATGTCCAATGCTGTAATCTTTACACACTGTGCTGTAATCTTTACATCCCAAAATATCCTAAACTGTGTGTTTCGTATAACAGTACAATTTAATACTTTCTTATTTTTGCCCATATCTGTGTTTGAGAAAGATTTCAAGTATATTGCTTGCCAGCAATTAAAATGTATTAAACAGCAGTGTTATTATCGTTCCGAAATGTAATTACCATGTGACCTCGAAAAACCGCATACACGCTGTTATAAGACTGCATCTGTTTTTCTGAGGAAACTGTGGTCCTTTTCACTCATATAAGAGTGCTAGTGTGTGTGTGTGTGTGTGTGTGTGTGTGTGTGTGTGTGTGTGTGTGTGTGTGTGTGTGTGTGTGTGTGCGTGTCTAGCTCACTGAGTTTATTTAAGGAATTTACCATGACTTTGTGCTTCTATCCAGTTTGAGGAATGGATATGGTCAAATGGTCTAATTTTTTTTTTCAGAAACTATTTGCACCAGGAGTTCATTAAGACTGAACATAAAAATATTTATTCTATTCAATTTCAATTAGTAGCTATGTTGGTATTCACAAAATGATGCTAGAAAATGTATTTACTTATTATGCTTATAATGCTTGATAGCTGATTACATATTTAATAAATAATTTGTTTGGTTTATAATGTACTATAAAATAAATTTTTTAATTAGCATCTAATATTTTGTCAAATGTTTGTTACATAATTTTAATATGAACAAAAGTGTAGGTGACCCCAGTTGTGTAAGCTGTTTTTTAACGTCCAAGTGTAAACTTTAAATAAGTTCAGTAACTCAACAGTCCCCCAAATTATGTTTTTAATAAGAAACAAACATGGCAAACAGAACATATAACAAGCTTTTGTACTATATATATATATATATATATATATATATATATAGTACATTTTTTACACATATTAATGTGGCTTTCTTTTAAGATGGAAAGCAGAGAGTTTAAATAAAAAACAACAATAACACATTCCTGACCTGAAATGGTTTCCCTCATTCCAAAACTTTAATTATGACATAGGAAAATAAAACTTAAAAAAGTTAAAAGTCTGGGATGATCAACAAGTGACACATTAGCATGATGTCATCAATTTGATTTGAATCTTTTGTTGTGAAATAAAGTAGTTAAAAGGCTTTGTTGTAACAAATTGACTGTTCCCCCTTTCTTATAAAGAGGGGGTCACTAGTGCAATGTACTGTGTGTAAATGAACTTCTTCACTCTTTGTAACCATGCTCTGGAAATCAGTTAAAATTACTATATGTGAAAAGAAACACATTTGTTTTTGCTTGACAGAAATTATTCCTATGGTTATATTTGGCTATTTGGCATACATTTAACTCCCTATCTATGAAACTGGGGAAGTCTCTGACTGAGGAATATGGTACATTTGGGAGTTAGCATTCAGTCTCAAAGAACATGTTTACATTTTCTTTCTTGTTGGGATTAGCGATTATATTTGTGTAAAAAAGAAAAAGGAAAAACATTGCTCACATAAGTGTATCCAGCTACCAAATCTAACATAGCCTGATAGGTTGTATATGTAATTTAGTTAGTGATGTTGTTACCTTTTTATATGACCTTTTTGAAGTTAAAAGCTTTACTGTGTGCCGCTAGCAAATGTACATGGGCCTTCTAATAATTTTATTGTTTACCACAATTTCTTAATGCTTTCATGGGTCATCAGATTATTTAATTAATTACATAGCCCTGATTTTTTATACGCATTTTACACTTACATACATGCCAGTAACCTGTAAAGTACCAATACATGGCACAGCCAATATATATATGTTTAGGGACACCCACAAAATTCACAGATGGCTAAAACTGACAAGACTGACTATTACTGGTCCTGTATAGTCTGTGATAAAATATCCATAAATGCAACTTCGCACATCGGCTAACATTGGCACAGACTACAGATGAATATTTGCTCCTATTAAATGATTGCATTTATTTTGTCTTAACTGAATGCCTAGACTTTATCACTGTATCATTTTATCATTAAAATGTCATTTTGTTTAGCTTTTTTATGTGTATGGAAAAAGTAATACGCTATCTAAACTTGTCAAAGCATTCAGTACATATAATTCCCTGTTATACAATTTGAATTAAAAATTCACATTAGTGTACCTTAAAACTAAACCTCAGGCATTTTTTTTTACTGCATTGGACAGGGGTAAAAGAGTTCTTGTGTAATTGCCCTTACAACCAATGTATCATTAAATTAAGTCATATTCAGCTTAATAAATAAGGAAAAGTATAACAAATGAGGATATTCCAAATACACATAAAAAGTGATTTCTGTAAAATTAACAAAGGAATATAGATGCATGTCTAGCACGTTGCACCATTATCTCTTTGCTGTGGCATACAAATGATAACAGAACAATTATTTTCTTAATATTAAGACTGAGTTTAATTACTAGAAAAGGGCTTTGAGCCAAAATGTTTACCACAGTTTTTTGGCATATTAAAAAAAAAAGTCATTACACATGAAGCAATGCAACATTACACATTTGCGCACTTTATGCTAACAGAAACGCCACGCTATGCTGTAACATGAGACTGTACTGTAGCAACAGAGTTACTTCAACACACACCCACACACACACCCACACGCGCACACACGCATACACACACGCACACACACAGAGAGACACAAAATATACAACCCATATTAATCCCAAAACACAAAAAGAAAAATAAGATATATTAATTTCTTCCCTTCATAAATAAATGGCTTTTCCCCTTTTGCCAAAGACAGTGTATATACACATTTTGCGTTTGTATTCCATTCTGCTATTTAGCAAAAGACCCTGACCTTAAAAAGGCCAAAGGTTCAACAAAATCGATTGTATTCGTCAGACTGGCCTATGTGCAGAGGCTTGTGTTGTTGGTAATCAGTTTCTGCAGTGTAACCCAATTCAATAAGGCTGTTAATTTGGAAATTTGGTTAAGAAAATGATATACAGTTATCCCTTACCACAAATGTAGTTGATCAGCCAAGACTACTTTACTAACAGCGTGCCAGTTTAGCACTCACCTTAACAGGCCATGTTTGGCTCAGTAACACCATGTGTACGTAAACATTTAAAAAATAGATAGGACAATTCTGTATTAAACACTAAATATACAAATAAACTGAACCATATAACTTCTAACGTCTAATTCCAGCCTTAAGATGATAGCCAACACCTCCCACGAGAGTCTGACGCTCATGCAGAGTGATATCGAGCTATGGACTGAAAAAGAATAATCTTAACCTGCCCTTTATATGCTTCTAATCTGTTGGCTATAAGCTTCTCTCAACTGTTAGCTTTGTTAGGCCTGTAGTTCCAATGCAAAATTAAAAAAGCAAACATCAGACCCAAAACATATCTTGGCAGATTGACTGCCTTTGACTGAGGGCTTTGAGGAGTTTATAAACTCTCCTTTCACAAAATTATGTTTACAGTTCAACTGGTATGGAGCTTGGAAAGGTTAAAAAAAAGTTAAGATGAAAAGCAGGGTAAGCACTTGGAACATTTTTTTTTTCATTTACAGACTCTGCTTTTATCAAATCCAATAACATTTCGATGTATTTCAAGAAATGTAGCCAGAAGCAGATAAATAAAAGTCTGTTTCCATTGTGTTAGATGCCTGGTACCAATCATAGGGTTTCTGACAACTTGATTCGTCCCAAAAAAAAACCCAATGGAAAACACCTGTCTAGGATGCGTTTAGCACAGACCTACTGTAGAGGGTCTGGTAATAGGCGCCTGAGTCAATGCTTGAGGGTCCAGCGCTGTCATAAATCTGTTTGGCGGCCACAGGGGATGAAGCAGCGTAGCCATTGTAGGCCATGACATGATCTTGGTATGACTTGAGCTCCATTTTCTGCTCATTAGACATGAGGTTGGTGATGGAGAATGGGTGATTGAAGTTGTACTGTGGGTCCATGGACTTGAGTGGGTCATTCTGCAAATCCAGGTGATGATGCTGGATGGAACTGGAAAGCAGATGAGGACTAGTGTTCATGCCCTCTGAGTGCAGGTGAGATCCAGAAGGCGGCATAGAGGATGGAATTGCACTTTGGGGTGGACCATCTAGTGGTGCTAGACTCATTTGCTGCTCATCAGATGCAGAGCCAGGATGGGAAACATCGGACTGGGCTGAATCGGCACCATCAGATGAGCCTGTACCCGGGCTTCGATCCTCATGTACACCTTCGCTATTCCCATGTTTAGAGTTCATACCATCCTGAGACTTTCCCCCGCCCTTTTTTCCCGGCTTGTCTTCGATTTTGAAGCGCTTCTGGCGCCTCAGGTAGCATCCGTTCTCGAACATGTTGCCTGAATTGGGATGGAGCGCCCAGTAGGAGCCTTTCCCAGGCTTATCGGGTGAACGTGCAACTTTAACGAAGCAGTCATTGAAGGAAAGCGAGTGCCGGATTGAATTCTGCCAGCGTTGTTGGTTCTCACGGTAGTATGGAAACAAATCCATGATCCACTGGTAGATCTCATTCAGGGTTAGCATCTTGTTGGTCGACTGTTGGATTGCCATTGTGATCAGTGAGATGTACGAGTATGGTGGCTTGGCATGGGTCAGAGTGCGACGATATGGCTTGGGCACTTCCTTAGCACGATTCAGTGCTGGTGGAGATGAATAAGTGAGCTGAGAAATGGGCTGATTCATGCTCTGGTAGTGAGAAAGTGGAGCCAGGGATGAAGATGAAGGACTTAATTGGGTTAATGAGCTTGTGTTTAAAGAGGTGCCCAGGTTCATGTGACTGGATGCTCCTCCCATGGTGTTAAGACCTGGGTTTCCATATCCCATGTTCATGCTTGCACTCGAGCCAGCTGGGTTCAGGTTGATGTAACTGTTCAGGCTACTCACAGAATTCATTGCACTTGCAGAGGAATACATCTGTAAAAAAAATGTACACTTTGGATTTAGAAACATGGAAAAAACTGCAAAAGAATACAGTAATATATAAATATATAAATATATATATATATATAGTACTTTAGTTACTCTTTTATAATATAACATTATCACTGTAATTAAGTCTATGAATAAAAACCTTGGATACACAGTACTGTGACTGAATTTAGGATTATATATTTAAAAAAGCATATTTTAGCAAATAAATAAATAAAAATGTAAACATACATAAATACACATTTTGTATCAGATTACTTTGCCAGATTCTAAAAATATTTTCGTAATACTTTTCAAAACCAGTTTACAGTCTTAAAACAGAGAGTAATATATTATATATAAATATATAATTCTGCTTATGTCTAGTTTACTTGTAATTATTTTTGGGAAAATGTGTTTTTTTAAATGATTCCGTTTCTATTACACATCAGTTGCAATGACGTATTGTTCAAACTGTCTCTGGATCTACCAATACAGGAACAAATAGAAAAAATATGATTCACCTTATTTACTTTTTCCGTTTCACAACATTCTCCTTTGGATTAATAAACATGTACAGTTTAGATATTTTTTTTTTAAATTTATTTTCATGGAATTATTTCATGATTCTTTTAAAGGGTAGTTATATTTATATTGATTTATGGACAAATGCTGAAGGACGTGGTGTATGAAATACTTTTATGGATGGAAATCACTTCTATATCTAATAATCACTTATTAATGTTGATCCTAAAATTCGTTTTAAATTTGATCAACAGCAACATCACCCACATCATCAACAAAAAAAAAGTAAATAATAATAATAATAATAATAATAATAATAATAATAATAATAATAATAATAGGAAGAATAAGAAGAAGAATTAAGTGTAAGTGTGTGTTAAAGTGGCGGGGAAAGCGCTGCAATTTACAAGCGGTTTATACGAATTTCAGGAGGAAATATTGGTTAAAACACGTCATATTTCTCTTAATTCATAAAGGCATAAATAGAGGATTGTTGGTACAAATAAAACTCCTTGTATTTATTTATTTTTTTAGTTTAAAACTATTTATTCACATCCAAGTCTGATTTCCATTTTTAAATTCGATTTATATTATATTAATGTCCGAAATGACTCATAGGACCAGGTTTTATTTAATCTATAAGCCAAATATAAACTTTGCAGTTAATAATGAGCTCATGCGTTCACATTGCACATAAAAATAAAGCGGTTTTATTATGGAATTGATTCATTACAACAAGTAAGAGCAACAGGACTGAGTTAAAAAAATTCATTTTACTAAACCCGATGGCCGTACAGATTTTATTATTATTATTATTATTATTATTATTATTATTATTATTATTATTATTATTATTATTATTAGCCAGTCTTCAATGCGCGCGTGAGTGCGCTCGTGTTTAAGGTGCGTGTTTTACCTCACTGGCGTCGCTGTAAAATCCGCTCCACTCCGGTATTTCATGACTTTCCATTTTCACGGAGCTCAACATCCCAAAGAAAAAAAACCTGTATGATATAAAGTCTCGTTCACAATATTACCAAATGTCTGGATCCGGTTAGATATTCAGTCGAAAATATCTCCCAAAAAAAAATCCACAATCACCGCGAGCTCCAATAATATCGTGGGTTTAAAACCAACAAATTCTTCTGAAAGTGGGATTTCTTTTTCATGTACTTATAACAGTCTCATTACCAAAAACATCTTCGGTTGATCACTGAAATGTTTTAGAGTAAAATCCAGACATAGAAGAAACAGAGGGAAAAGCATCCAGCTGTGGAGCAGTGCGTGCACCGTGCTCCGTCTGAGGGCCTGAGTCCAGGCACAGTGTGTGTGTGTGTGAATGTGTGTGTGTGTGTGTGTGTGTTGAGGTAAAAGTTCAGCCGGCTTTAAGCTCAGGTATAAAAAAGAAGGCCACGCCCCATCGACGCCTCGTTTAAATATATTACCATCATTTCATTCCTCCTCCTTCCGGCTTTCCAGGCCTCAGGACGAATCCCTTTTGCCCCCTGCTGTCCTGTATATTGGCCCCAGACCTTGAAAATAAAGTTTGAATCAACTTTTGAAAAAAATTATTTTGACCACAAATGAAATAATAAAGAAAAATATTTATTTATTTATATCTCCTTTTTGCACTGGATTCACTAATTAACTAAAGTGATTAAATAAAACGACAATGGCTGTGTTATGAAATTATATTATGATAATAATAAATACAAAAATGCAACAGAAAACAAAAAAAAACCTTAGAATTTGGATAAAGAACATCTAACTTTACTGAAACAAAACAATAGGGAAAGTGCAGCATCATTCGTGTTTGTGTTTATTTGTTTGTTTCAGCTTGGCTTATGAGTGTATACATTCAAATAAACTAAAAAAAAACAAATGATAAACCGATTTTTGTTTTATTCAGTCAAACAAACACCAAAACAAAATTCATCTGTTCTAGGTTATGCATAATATATTTGTTCAGTGATCTTGTCAGGACAAAATTTCCAATGGCAACGATTAAGCTTTTAATGGTTTCAACAATAATAACAATAAATCAATCAATACTGCTCAGGAATGAGCTAGAATTAAATAAATAGACACAATAGCTTGGTGTTAAAGAGCTTTTCTCATTATGTTTAGGTTGTGTGGGTAAACCAGAAAGCTTTTTATGGTAGATTTCTATAGATTTTAGAACTGAATTCAATTTTGCATCAAACTTACAAAAAGACTTTATACGTGACCTTCACTAATTGTACCTGTTGCACAATCAGTTCACCTTGATAAAAGTAAAGTAGCTCTCAGGGGTGCATTTGTGTTCGTTGGTGCTTATTTACTGACCAATGACTTCATTTTTAGAGCAATGCAAGCATTTAGCTAAAATATTCAGACATTAGAAAGCATTCTATATATAGATAGATAGATAGATAGATAGATAGATAGATAGATAGATAGATAGATAGATAGATAGATAGATAGATATTTACAAATGATCATCTGCTGTTCATTTAAAAGAAGGTTGAGTCTAAGTGACTGGAAATGAGACTAAAAGTTTCTCCATTTTGCTCTTCACCTCTCTCTTTCTCTCTCTCTCTCTCGCTCGGAATCCACATCCTCGCCCTCTCAGACTGATTGTCATCTGAATATCAATTGCGTTTCCTCTAATGCTTAATGAATGGCCTTGTAATGGAGAAGATCACAGGGGGGTCCGACAGGATTAATGGGGGCGGGAGAGCAGGAGAGAGCCACACAAAGTCTCGTGCACCTGGTGAAAAGCAGGGTCTCTACGTCCAAAACGCAATCGCGCGCAGACACACACACACACACACACGTGCGCGCAACACAATTTACAATCACTTGTTAATGGAACGAGCGATTAACACTGAATTTTGGGAAAACACATCCCTGTAGAAGGAGGATAACGTGCGCGCGCCGCGCGTGTGTGTGTTTTATAAAAAAGTCTAGCAAGCTTTAGGAGGATATTAGATGGAGATAGATAGACAGACAGACAGACAGACAGACAGACAGACAGACAGACAGACAGCTAGATAGATAGATAGATAGATAGATAGATAGATAGATAGATAGATAGATAGATAGATAGATAGATAGATAGATAGATAGATAGGTAGAGTTATATAGTTTAAGGTGTGGATTGAACTACTACAACAGCCTAATGCACTACATACCCATCTGGGAATGCGCAAATGGTGAACCACACACACACACACACACACACACACACACACACACACACACACACACACACACACGCACACACACACGCACACACACACACTTCCCAGTCTGGGCGCATCGTTCATTAACACCTCAATAATTAGTGAACAAAAGCGCTAATGGGTCACACTAATGGAGGAAGCGGGGGATTTAAGTGTGTTTTTTATCAGGAACACCAGAGTCTCACGCTCAATTTTATTCGGACTAAACTTCTCCAGACTTGCCGTCCTCTGCCACACCCGCCCCACACACACACACACACACACACACACACACACACACACACACACACATCCACAATAGCCCATTTCATTTTTTAGAAACACATAGGCTTAGAATAAAAAATAACTCATTATCTTATTACAGTGTATTTACCAATATGTAATCATTAACGTATAAGCTTAAAATGCATTGTGTGTAAAAACATCAAATGAATACAAGGACAGTTTAGTAAATAAAATAAGAAACATTAAACACAAATGGATGTATAGACTATGTTAAATACCTGAACTACACAATGATGTATATTCTGCTTTAAACATTAAGATCACCACAAAATATATTAGTTTGGGAGAAATATATCTAAATAACTGTATGACACGGTAATAATGTTATTATTATTATTATTATTATTATTATTATTATTATTATTATTATTATTAATATAATTAGTATAATTACTAACCAAGATTAAAACACCACCACCATCACCACCAACACTAACAACAACTATAAAACAAACAGTAGTAAAAACCCTAGTAAGAAAGAAACACAGAGTAATTCCGTAATTGCCCAATGAAACCTTTTTTATTAGAGTGTATAGAGTTTGTGGACAATACAGCTAAATATTACTACAATGTGCATGAAAACATTTTAACATACAAATTGTACAAACAATTTAAATCTTATAAAGTGGCCAGTAAGCAGAAATTAGACTCCCTATAATATAAGTCTGACACCATATCTAATATTAATTGGGTCAATCAGTAAAAACAACAATAACACAACATTCCTGCAGCATTGTAGAACTTAGTGGTATACCAAACCACTGCACCAATCATTTTTGACTAAACATTTTACATCACTAAACTGATAAAAAAACATGCAATCATTTTATATTTTTGTCACAGCAAGTACAGTTGGTGTGAAGTGATTAAGTGAAGGGTTACACTGTCTGTTTGAAGAATGGTGAAAAGAACCTTGTGTTACATTTTCTGGCGAATCCTGCTTTTGAAGATAAGGTGGGTATAATACCAGAAAACGAAAAATACTTTTTTAATTAATACATTTATTGTTTCTAATATAAAGTTTGTGAGTAATACAAAAATTGTCACTTTTTTAGTTCTTTGTGTTCAAGTTTCCTTTGTTGACCCACTAGATGTCGCCATTGTGGCTCTGTGATCCTCATTAGTCTCTAAATGTTTCCACCTGAGTGCATGTATCCCTGTGTCTTTAAGTTTCCCTTTCCTCTTAAATCCATTGCTTCATTGTTGAAATTGTTTGGTCTGTTTCTTCTGGTTGTCTTTGTGTGTTCTGGGATGTACTCGAGGTGGTTCTGTACAGACATAAAGCCTTTTAACTATTAAATGTTTCAATGAGACAAAAGGCTTATGTGATATTTATAATTTCTATCGCATAGATAAAGAGAAGATTTAGATTCATTAAAGAACACAAGCAATTCATTATTTGTGTAATAAGATTTGGAGCAGTTTCTTCAAATGTTAGCTGATAGATAAGAAGAAAAATAAAATGCATCCTCAAAGCTAAGATTAATTTGTTAAGAAGAAATATTCATCTGGTCTTAAATTTCATTCAAGAAGCTTTTCCTGACATTTACAGTGATGTTTGTGTGAAGAAAAGAAGCAGTTTGGCAGATATAAATTATTATTATTATTATTATTATTATATATATATATTGTATAATTGTTTTTTACTTTATATGTTTGATTGATATAACAATTCATACGCTGTAAATAAAACTTATAATTTTAACTTGGGCACTTTGGCAAATATAAAACAACATACATAACTGTGTCTGATGTTTTAGTGACACTTTACAGGGCTTTACAGGGTTTTAAGTTTTAATATTTCATTTTCTATTCATGACCAACCCAGTTGTATGCAAGCCACAACCTGTACCCAGAAAAACATAAAAAATATGGTATTAATCTCATGAGCACGGTATTGAATAACACATACTACACACAGGGTGGTGAGAGATGACCCAACACAGTTTTTTTATTTTAGCCAATAGATAAACAGAGAAAAGGAAAAATAAAATTCACCCTCAAAGTTAAATTTATTAAGCTGGTCTCAGATTTAATTGAAGAATCTTTTCCTGGTCTTTACAGTGATGGGATGCATATACAGTACAGACCAAAAGTTTGGAAACACCTTCTCATTCAAAGAGTTTTCTTTATTTTCATGACTATGAAAATTGTAGAGTCACACTGAAGGCATCAAAACTATGAATTAACACGTGGAATTATATACAGAACAAAAAAGTGTGAAACAACTGAAAATATGTCATATTGTAGGTTCTTCAAAGTAGCAACCTTTTGCTTTGATTACTGCTTTGCACACTCTTGACATTCTCTTGATGCCTACTTTGAAGAACCTACAATATGACATATTTTCAGTTCATTTTTTTGTTATCATAGTCATGAAAATAAAGAAAACTCTTTAAATGAGCAGGTGTGTCCAAACTTTTGGTCTGTACTGTATATATAATATATATAAACTTTTGGTCTGTACTGTATATATAATATATATAAACTTTTGGTCTGTACTCTATATATAATATATATAAACTTTTGGTCTGTACTCTATATATAATATATATAGAGTACAGACCAAAAGTTTGGAAACACAAGGTGTGTCCAAACTTTTGGTCTGTACTGTATATCACAGAACACCAAACATATTTACACACTCATTCTCATTTCTTAGCAATTTATAGTCTACCTAGAATAATGTTTTTCCAAGAAGCTACTGTGGAACTAAGTTTCTTTGTTTTACAGTTTATGATTGTGAATTGGTCTTTTGAAAACCGACAGCGAGGGTATTTTTGGTACAGCATTTAAAATTGGTAGTTCTTTTAGTAGACTTGCCACCGTTCCTTTTAGAACTATGAGCTCTTCTTGTATCACATCCAATGCTGAGACCGACTAATAGTCCTGAGAATAAATCAGTAAAATCTAAACACTGATGTTTTATGAAATCGTTGAGTCTCTAATGACAGCATATTCAATTGTAAATATACATTTAAATTGTATATGTATATTCTTGGATATAGTACACACAAATGAATATATATGAATAAACAATTATAGTTACTTCCCAATGTTTCGACCTGTATAGTAAGGTGTGAAGAGGGAGATGGTGACAAAAGTGGTGATAGACATAGGACAGGAAGAAGGTTTGGGGATGGTCAGATGCCTTTCCTCCCATTGTGCTCAGGCAGCAAATAGTTGGAATCCAGGCTTTACAATGCCATAGAGTGAACTGCATGTTTTTCAAAATCAGTCAAAACTGGTTCTGAATTTTTAAAGAAAAAAACACATAATTATCAGTAATATGTAAACAAAATGTTTAGTCTTTAGGCGAACAGATGCAGACGGATCTTTCCCAATGCAGCCCTGATTCACCATCATCTCTCTTTGTGAACTAAAAAGCCCTTATAACTAACCTAATCTGCTACTGAAGGTTTCCTTAACAATTCTAGTCATACTTCTTTAAAACATAGCCTTTATTTGTCATATATACATATACATTACAGCAGTCAAATTCTTTCTTCGCATATCCCAGCTTGCTTGAAAGCTGGGGTCCGAGCACAGGGTCAGCCATGATACATCATCCCTGGAGCACAGAGAGTTAAGGGCCTTGCTTAAGGGCCCAAGCGCGGCAGGTTGGCAATACCGGGGTTCGAACTCCCTGACCTTCTGATCAGTAAACCAGTGACCTTAACCACTAACTACCACCTTCAAACTTTTACTTAATCATAGAATCAGAAACACTCCAGTTCTCACCTCTAGTTTGGTCATTTGCACTAAATCTAAATCGATATCTGCATTTCTGTAAAAAATGCTCTGTGATCATGTTCAAAATCTGAGCTGTTATTGTACTACACATCTGATTGACAATTCTCTTCAGTACAAATGATCCATTATGTTCTGAGTTACTATTACTAATTTACAGTCTATCCCTAGTCTACAGTATAAGTTTAACTGTTTTAGCATTTGATTCCTCTTTAATGTTTGTGTACCATATCTTGTTCATTCAAAGTTATCTTTCTTTTTCTTTGCTGTATTAGAAACATTTCTTATTATTATAGTAAAAACAAGAGATTGAAATCTTTAGGGATGTATTTAATAAAAACATTTGAATTTCCCCTCAAGAAAAGTTTTTTAAGTGATTGTACAAAGCGAATGTGTGTGAAAGTGAAAAGCAGGACACCTTTTTTTTTTTTTTTTTTTTTTTAAATACAATCCAAGAGCTGATTAAAACAAAACAGTGCTTCTGTTTACACACACATTTGTCCAGATATATATATTCTACTCATAAAACAGAATTGTTTTAGAGATAAGGACTAAACATATCAGAACATGTAAGAAGAAATGAGTACTAGTATCAGGAAAGAAAGAAATTCCATACATGGAAAAATATCCAGACTATGATAACAATTGTAGAAAATTTAAAAAAATGAATATCTTCAACTCAACAGTGTTAGAATACAAAATATACTGATCGGCTAACACTTTAGTATGAACATCTGTGTCCATGATTACATATAATTACGTGAACCATTCCCCACCTATAGCACTGCACTTTAACGAAAGCTGTTTATATATACACACACATATACATTTTATATATATATATATATAAAATGATATATAGAGCGTGTTTTGTCTGTCTTCATTGGGTCTAGGGGAAATGTTTATTTCTTGATTATATATATATATATATATATATACACATATACATATATATACACACACACACACATACATATATAGATATAGATAGATACATATATAGTGTGTGTGTGTGTGTGTGTGTGTGTGTATACAATTTAACCAAAATACAAAAGAATGTCAACACTAAATGTAGGCATGTTCCAATTAAATAATATACAATAAACCTGACTTTAATATATGCTGCGATATTTGACATGTTCTTCTGAACACTTTACCTAACGGTCATGACTGCTGTATCCCAATAAAAAAAAAATTAAAAAAAGGTTACCTTTGTTTAAGTGACATTTATTAAAAAAAATTCTCTACCAGCACATGAACAGTTATATGCCTTATTTAAGACAATTTTGTTTAACTGATATAATAAAAGCATCAAACTTAAGAGTCGACTCAAAAAAAGAAAAAACATTCTAAAACTGTAAAGAGAGCTGTGCAGTTATTGCAATATGTATATCTACCATTGACTCATGCCTACCTTAGTGCTGTTGCAGCTGTTAAAGAACCAGATAAACAAAAATAAATCTAAAGCAAATCCATTTTGCCTAATGTACTTAATCAACCGCGAAGCTTTAGTGCCTAGTTTAGTAAATAATGTCTCACGGAGTTACGGAATTCTGGATGAGATAAAGTTTACTTACAAAATATCTGTGTTAATATCTAATATGTCTCGGCTGTTCAATTCTATTTAACACAAAAAGCACTGTGTTGAAGCGTTTTGCGGATATCTATTTTTAAAACATTCATTTGGATAAATCATTTGTTGTATGATGCATATGAGATAGCTTCTTCTGGGAAGCAGTAATGCTTAAAAAAAAGAAAGAAAGGGGGGGGGGGGGTTTTAAAAAAAAAAAAATAAAAAAAAAAAAAAAAAAAAAGAAAATTATCAGCTTTGTAGTAAAGCACTATTACATGTTGAGGGGGGGTCTAACTGATTGTCCATAAAAAGGAGAATAAAGGAGGAATAAAAGAAAGTGTGACATGTGAAAAGGGAAATTGCTGCCTTGATAAAAGCGCTAGAAATATTGAAATGAACAGAATTGAATAAATTGAGAAGAGAAATGGAGAGATGGAAAGAAAGTGTGACAGAGACAGAAAGAAATAAAAATTGTTAATGGGGTTAAAAAAAAGAAAAAAGAAGCAAAATAAGTACTGAGAAGACAGAAATGTACAACATTTGGCAGATGCCCGTGTCCAGATAGACTTACAATGATCTCATTTACACAACTTAGCAGTTGAGGGTTAAGTGCCTTGCTCAAGGGTCCAGCAGTGGCAGCTTAGTAGTACTTGGATTTGAACTCACAAACTTGTGATCAGAAGTCCACCAAGCTACCAATTCCCTACCAGAGCGACCAGAAATAAAGGTGGAGTGGTGGGTGAGATGTTTTTTAAAAATTAATAAAAAAAATAAAAAATAAAAATAAAAGTTAATTAAAAAAGGGGGGAATATAAAGGATGGTTGACTGAACTGTGGATAGAAGATGGGAAAAGCGGTAAAAGGAGAAGCAAAAAAAATATTTCTTAACACCATTAAAGACAAATGGATGTTTAGATAAACTCTTGATTGTAGACAGAGGGATGAGAAACAGAGGAAGATGATGTGTGCACGTGAACGGTCGTCTCTTCAGTGCTGTGGCATCGGTCATCTCTGGGGTTCGGGGACTGCAACTTCCTATGTAAAAAAAAAATAAAATAAAATAAAAAATATTTGTTGTAAATTTATTCACAGAACTTCAACGTCTGTCTGTCTGTCTATCTGCCATGCTATTAGCATATTAGACAAATGTGTGAACATTCAGTTTGTGTAAACCATACCTGATTCAAATTAAGGGTCCCGCTCCTTCTTGACTTTCACATCTCCAGCCAGGATGGTTGAGATCTCCCCTTGCATGAATGCCCAGGGTACATTGGAGCCCACAAGCGGGCATTTATCACCGCTTGGGCAGTACACCTCACTCCCTGAGCCCTGATTACGGATGAATTCCCTGGTACAGGGGAAGCAGAACTTGTGCACGGGTACCGAAGGGCACTGGACAAAGTGTGTATCCTCAAGCCTTTCATGGCAAATGGTGCAACATAGAGGAGCTCCAGATGCTCCAGAGATTTCAGATACCTGCTCTGCCACTGCAACAGGGGGCATTGCCGTGGCAACCGCAGCTATTCCGGATCCGTTTTCACCGTTACGTGATGCGAGTCGCCTTTGCCCGGATGATGAAGGGCTAGCGCTGGAAGCGTGAGCACCACTACTTCCTGGCATGTCTTTTGGCGATTGGCTAATGGCACCAACATTGTCTGCAACAGTCATGAGGGCACTGATAGGTGAAGGATCACTCCCATGGGAAACAGGAACTATTTCCTGGAGATTTGGAGGCTGGCCAGGCATAGCACTCGCAAGAGAAGTGGTGGGAATGTGGGTGCTCATGCCGGTGTACCAATGTTGACGTATTTGATCCTCAGCTGTCAATCTCTCAGCCGCATCCGGATCTGGAGAAGCTTTCCGGCGCCGCATTCGAGCTTGGCTAGGACGTCCGAGATGGCAGAGAGCAGTGGGCAACATGGCACAGGCAGCATCCAAATAAGGTTGAGGGAGTGAATCAGGTATCGGTGGTTCTTTAAATACCCGAACACCGTCGCTGAGTAGCTCGGAAAGGAGACGCCAATCACCAACACCATGTCGTTTCTCGTATTCAACATATTTAAAGCCGGAGCTGATCACTTTGCCTGAGTCTTTTTGACTATCCTGGAACATCTGCTTCACCAAAGCCAACAAGCTGGAGAAAACATTGCCCGAACCACACGGGTACTCAACAAACACCTTGAGCTCAAAATCCACTCCAAGCTTGGCATCAAATGCAAACACTCTCCCGACAAGGCCGTGGTCTTTCTTAAAGCGCACATTGAATGGCACACAGCTGGAAAGCGCAAGCAAAGTGTCACGGACAGATTTGGGACGTCCGGCCCAATCATCGGCCCGGTTCCGGACACTTTCGGAAAGTTCGGCGAGGGCTTCGGCATTCCGTTGTTTCTCCTTCAGGTCCTTTTCAAAGTCTGAGGTCACGAACGACATCCCGACACCCATTGCCTGTCTTTTCCCGAGTTCGCTCAGTATTGGTGCAGATAAAGCCAGAGGTGCACCACTGGATCTGGCACCGATCAAAAGACCATGCGGTGTACCTACAATTCCCTGGGCCATCAAATTGGGTGGCACACCTGCCACCATCGTCCTTCTGGCATTAGGACTTTGCCTGCTCACCTCTGCAACAACACCATCTTCCAGCCTGGGCAGTCCATTAGGGAGTCTGGCAGGTACAAATTCTCCTCTGCTCCTTTCAAACCGCTCAGTGATTCTGCTCCCATCCAGCGCGGCATCTTTCGCCCCAGGGCCGTGTTTACCCCCCGACTGGGGACCTGGAGACCTTCCGTCCTGCATCACATGGGTGCGTTTCAGCTGTCTCGCCGTATCTATTAGCATTTCTATCCTGTCCGCGCCTTCATAATTCACACACCCGCGACACACCGCTTCACTAAAATCCCATATCATGGCCCAGGGCATCTTGGGCAAGTCGCAAAGATAACACCATTGCCGCCTGGAAGATGCCTGCGAGGAGGAAGAGGAGGACATGTTTGATTTCTGATCCGCCCCCGATTTTCTTTTGTCTTTTTTCCCGTCTTTTCTTCTTCACCTCGACTAATCCGATGGATAAAACTCTCCACCTTTATACAAAAAATAAACTTTTTCTGAACATCCAGAACCAAATCAGACCGATGTTCCTATTTTAGCCGATGTGGCTAGCTAACCAGCTACGGCCGCGAGAGTTTTCGCCTGGAAGAAGCTGGAAAGTTACACAACTCTGGCGCGGTGTAGCATGGGAGATGTAGTTTTATCATATTTTTTTTCTTTTAAGCTTCTCTAAACTAGTTAACAAATATATGCACTTACAAAAATAATTTTCGCGTTTTCCAAAAAAATTAACAGCTTTTCTGAATTGTTAATGTGTAAAGGATTATTGATACATATGTTCATTTATACATTATATAAATAAGTGAACGAACAAGTCGATTGTATGAAAGATTGTTTTAACACGAGTTACGTCTTGAAATATATTTATATATAGGGGTTTAATGTGTTATTATTTATATTTAGGCTATATACTGTTGAAACTTGGTTAATATTCAAATCAACAGAACATTTGCCATGATGTATGAAAGAGTTTTAACGGCACGATGGTGATAAAGGCGACTACATTTCCCAGGAAGCATCGCGACATTTTGCGTTGGTGACGCAAATTCCGGTACAGCTTCCTGGAACTGAAAACTTTGAGATTTATTTATTGTATGAGGGCAGAATAAAATATGGAGGCATATTAGTGAGAATGACTCTTAAATCGAAAAAGAAAAGAAAAGAATGCATGAAATGAATAGTCATAATAAAGTTGTGAACAGGAAAACTGCAAAGACTGTAGATTTGGCTTTTTATTGTATTTGTGTGATCTCTATCTATCTATCTATCTATCTATCTATCTGTCTGTCTGTCTGTCTGTCTGTCTGTCTGCCTGTCTGCCTGTCTGGCTGCCTGCCTGCCTGCCTGCCTGTCTGTCTGTCTGTCTGTCTGTCTGTCTGCACACACACACACACACACACACACACACACACACACACACACACACACACACACACACACACACACACAAACACACACACACACACACACACACACACACATATGTATTGGCCTGCAGCTGTACAACATCCACAAACATACACTCAAAGTCATTAATAATTATCTTCAGCGTTAAAACAAACAGTCTTGAAAGTGATGGTTTGGCCCCCCACAGAGCCCTGATCTCAACATCAAAGTTTCTGTGATTACATGAAGAGACAGAAGGATTTGAGGCAGCCTACATCCACAGAAGATCAGTTCTCTAAGATGTTAAGGCCAACTTACCTTCCTTCAAAAAAATATGCAAGTGCACCCAAAATAATTTAATATTTTTTGCAGCCAAGGGGTGGGTCCACCAAATACTGATTTGATTCAGATTTATTGTCTGAACATGTACCCAATTATGTTAACTGATAAAAAAAAATTTAAAAAAAAGAATGCTTAAACAGTTCTTTATTTTTTAAAGCATTCTTTCTTTATAAAATGTTTATTACACCAATTTTTATTAACATTTTTATTACATAAACTGTATAAATAAATGCTTATGTTAAATATTTATCCAGTCAGTAATTTAGGATTCTTGTGCATTTTTTTCTTGCTGGAATTAGTAAATAAACACTCGGACCTGGATGGCAATTTTAAAATTGTACTATCACAGATTTGTAAAAAAAGAACAAAACAACAACAACAACAACAACAACAACAACAACAACAAAAACATAACTGGCTTACATCACGAAAGTGTGGACATGAATAATGAAGGCAGGGTTTAGGGCACTGCTTTGAACAGGACTGGAATCAGTTCCAATGATGGTGGAATTAAGTTTCCTTATTGTTATAACACAGACCAATGAATGCCTGTAACTTTAGTGACAATTATCAAATTATTATTGACATGATTAAATTTATTTTTTTCTAATCTATGATCCAACAAAATAAAATATAATAAGTCCTTTATTGGACTCTCATTTGATCCAATCTATGTAGCATATGCAACTGAATATTAGAGATGAAAAAGTCTACTGCATTTTCAGTTACTTAATATTATGACAGATAGATAGATAGATAGATAGATAGATAGATAGATAGATAGATAGATAGATAGATAGATAGATAGATAGATAGACATTAACATATTTTCATAGCAGTACTCATACACTGAAAACACAAGAAAGCACAAGATATGAAGTGTACTCTATTTGGCAATACTTGTATGTATTAGTTACTCATGTCAAGCGTCCCTGGTGGTTTAGTGGTTAGGAAGCGGTGCTCTCACTGCTGCAGCCCGGGTTTGTTCCCCGGTCAGGGAACCAACCCCAGCCACTCTTAGTGCCGGTCCCAAGCCCAGATAAATGGGGAGGGTTTCTTTAGAAGGGGCATCCAGCGTAAAAACATGTGCCAAATCAAACATGATCCGCTGTGGCGACCCCTAATGGGAGAAGCCGAAAGAAAGTTTATTAGTTACTCATGTCCTGCTCATTACATTGAGGTTGTTGTTATATATATTTGATATATAATATATGTCTGTGTTTTGCATTCAGCCATATAAACCTGTAAACATGCATAAGCATGTAAAAGTGTATATAATAAGTCACTTGGACACAAATATACTATGTGACCAAAAGTATGTGGACACAATACCAATTTCATCGAGTTATTTGTACAACATCCCATTCCTATTTAGGTCTCGTCTTTGCACTTATACTAACTTATACTCTACCAGGAAGGTTTTCCACAAGAATTTGTGGGCCATGTTGGTGGGAAATTGCTTGTTCATATTCATTCAATTCAATTCATTTGTATTTGTATAGCACTATTAACAATGAACATTGTCTCAAAGCAGCTTTACACAGATAATGTGGTGATTACAAGTGAATATATTCTTTATAAGTAAGTTTGTCCCTGTTAATTAATAAGGGGCAGGTACTGAGGCGGTTCAAATCAAGGCCCTGTGCAGGGATTGAGGTCATGTCTCTGTGTTCCTTCACCCCAACCTTGGCAAACTATGTACATTGACCTTGCTTTTGTGAACAGGGTTATTATTATGATGGAAAGTCTGAATTCCAGTGAAGGGTGGGTTTGAAAGCTTTAGGATACATAGAAATCCTAGACAACAGGACCGGTGGCAGGGGATGACAAATTTTGATTTTATTATTTTATCCAATGAAAAAAATAAACCATAAAATACCAGCATTATTTCTATCTTCTGTTTGGGTGGGCAGCCTACAGACAAACCCAGAGTCCCTGCCCAGCAGCACAGAATAGACCACTCACCTCGCTTACAAGCTTTACCACAATAATGCCTTTTTTAGAAGTTTGTCTACTTTTCTCATTTTGTGATTGTTGTGCAGCAGCTAATGAATGTTCCCTTTATTAAACTGCTGTTACAACTTGGTGTGTGTAATGTATGTTTTTTTTAACGCCTATAAGCAAGCCTAGACCTGCCTTTGTCTGTAGCAATGCTGCTACATCAGAGGCTATACCTAAAGCCCTGCTCCTACTCAGTCCTCAACAAGTGACCCAAAGCACACGCATTTCTGGTTGTTACAGACCCAATTTCAGGCAATTAACGACTTCAATTTAGACACATCATACCAGCCAAAGCGTGCTTTCTGTAATGTATGGCACTCATTTCTGCTACCACAGACAACCATGGCTGGAGATATGGGTATTACTGTGTCTTCAGCTTAATCTAAGAGTTACCTCTTCACACTGTCAAGCATCCTAAAACCCTATCATCAACCCATGTTGCATAAAAGAAAGAGGAATTTAGTGCTCTTAGTTAATGAGATATCCATAAAAAAATACTTTAGACATGGATGAATTTGTAAGGATTTTTTGCCAAGGGAAACAGGAGACTAATGATGTAGATGGATGGATGGATGGATGGATGGACAGAACAACAGCTAGACAGAAAAAGGAAATATAACTGATAAACAAAACAAATACATTTCCACATTGTCACTGGTTATAACAATAAAGTAATAGAGTGAAATAATAATAATATTTTTTTAATAGAAACTGGCAAAAAAGGAAAGTGGTTATATAACTCTTTGATACAGTCTTTAAATGACTCAGTAATGAACTTAAAAATGAGTTTAAAAAATGAGTTAAAAATAAAAATCTCTATAAAAGTGGAAAAAGGAATCTTTTTATATAATGTTCTGATTTTGTGCTGATCTGATCTAAGAAAATCAAGATTTATGGATTTTAATGTTAAAATACAGTTAAGGTTTTAAGTTTTCAAAGTTGTTTTCATTATCACTGTTCAGTTATATTTTTAATAATTTTTTTTTTTTATATATATATTTTGTAAATATGAGTTTTTTGGGAGAACTGGATTATTTGTACCAGCCCACCCTATTGTGGCAAACCATAATTAGCTCGGATGATCAGGTGTCCATATACATTTGGCCACACACATATTTAGCTTTAGGGTAAACATTTAAGAGGAAAAAAACAGAATCCTTACTTGACGGCATGCCAATTACACGCCTTAATTAGTTCATTATGGTTAATTAGTCTGTTTATGCTTAGCCACTTGTGGCATGCACTTATTCCGTGACGCATGCGCACATTGTACAATCAGCAGGGGAGCCGCGGTTGCCGTGGTAACACTGCTTTAAACTCAAGCAGAAATGAGACTGAAGCGGCTTAACATTCGCTACTATCCTCCAGGTAAACACCAAAAAAGTAACATTACTTGACATTATAATACTCAGTCGTAATGTAAATATTAACGCCTGACTTTTATGCTTCGCATGCAGGATTTTATAACACAACGCTGTTGTTTTTAAAGGAAAAAACATTTGCTGACAGGTGGCTAAGCTAGCTTTCTTTAACGAGACCGATTGTTAGTGTGAATAAAACTTAAACTATTAAACTTTATCTAGTTTCTGTTTAATAATAAATGTCGTTATTACATAAAATAACGTAAAAACATACGAACATACTGCTGAAAACAATTATAACAACTTAGACCTGGCAAAAAAAGATTTATCTATCTATCTATCTATCTATCTATCTATCTATCTATCTGTCTGTCTGTCTGTCTGTCTGTCTGTCTGTCTGTCTGTCTGTCTGTCTGTCTGTCTGTCTGTCTGTTTAACTGTCTGTCTGTCTGTCACACACACACACACACACACACACACACACACACACACGCTTGTGCTTCATATCTAACAAAAGTTAATAATTATTTTAACAGTCAGGGCTTTATGATTCAGGGGCATTGTGTTGTTTTTTTATCCTTGTGGAATGTTAAAAATAGATAAATGGACACTGTGACGAATATACCTATTTATTAAATTATGTACGTCACAGACTTGTAAAACATTAGGAATCATTAAATATTTTTTGCAACATCTTAAGAAATATAGGCCGAATTCATCCATTGTTACACACTGCAAAGCTCTGGTACTTTCAGCTGTATCGTGTTGGTGTTGTTATTTATTGTTTTTGACTTTTGTTGTGGTTGATTTGAGTGGTTGTGGTTAACTGTGGGGAAATGTTTAAACTTCTGCTATCATGCACTTGATGGCATAAAGCACATGAACTTCTTGTTTTTGTGCAGGTTTGATTTTGGACTATGAGAAAAAAGGACAGGAGAAAAGCAGATGTATCGACCTTCTGCACTTAACACCAAAGTGAGTGTTTAATGTGTTGCCAGTTTTAAATAATAATGTGCTTTACAGTTATTTAGCTTTAAATGACTTGCAACCAATCCAAACGTACTTGCAGGTTCTTAGGTTTGGACCAATGTCATAAAATTGAGAATAATCAATAGCACAAAAACTTGGTAAACGTCGATTTAAAAGTTGTTCTAAATAGTTCTAGATTTCACTGGATTCGTAGATGCTTTTTATATACAAACTTGTAGCTTATTTGTATCAATTTTGTGACGTTCGGGGTATGGATATGTTTCCATTTAAAGGTGTTTGGAATAAAGGTCATGTATCTTTCCATTAGAATAAGTTTGATCCATATGTATATTATACTCTGAACTCGAAAAAAATACTGTTTTTCTACATAACTGCACATAACACACAATAGCTAAAATGTTTGAAAGGAAAACCTTTGCCTTAAAAATTCCCAGCAGGAATTCCCTGGCATACATTGTGACTATAGTAAATGTTTCTTATAAAAGGTGTTAAAAAAACTCTATTGATGCATTTTGCATGTTTTCAATAAATGACTTCTCAGGGGAGTTTAGATGAAAACACTAGAGACTCGTGGGTTGAAAACAAAAATGAACTGGAGTCACCTACTAGCTGGGAATAGTTCTAGGTGATGCAGTATTGTCATTTATAGTTTTAAATGTTTAAAATGACCTTTGACAAGGTTTTGCCAAACACAAAGCCAGCCAGCTCTAGCTACATTTCATAACAATTTGCTATTAACTATATGACCCTTGCCTTTCTATGTCTTGGTAAGCCAGTCACTCATTTTTTATTGTAGGTGTCAGAACTAAAATCTTGACCTGACCATCACACCAGTTTGTGCATTATTAATGATCACATTCCAGATTTATTTGACTAATATGATCTACCATTAAAATATTGTTTAATATAACTTCCTTCATTATAGAAATATAGTTATAATATTGGAATTTGTTTAATTATGTATGAGTATAATTATTAACATTCACTTTGACTCTTATTTCAGCACCGATGTAAGTGAGTTGTTATCAGAAATTAAAAGAATCGAACCTTTAATCACTGACTCACGCACCGATCAGGTGAAAGCACTGATTGAAAGGTTACAGGAAAAACTCAGCCAACCAGATGAGCGCCACTTCTACCTGTTTAAGGTATGCAAATACATACACATCTGTACACACATACACTTGTAAATAGAGTATGATCTGGATGGACAAAGTTAGAAATACAGAGTTAAGTACCTATAGTCTGCTATAGGTAAAGCTAAAAGCTAAAAAGAATGTTTATGATTGATTGTAAATAAGTGATATCACATGTTTTATACAGATCCTTCTTAAGTACAATTTACAGTGGAAAAAGGAAATAAAATCATTTTCATAAAATATATACCGTTTTAGTTGTGTTTTCACTATAGCCACTAGATGGCAACAGAGGGTCAGTTCTGGAAAAAAGGCAGTGTGAATAGATACTCACCCGTCCAGACTTTGCCAAATGACAACTGTCCCTGGGTAATCAAGCCTTGATAAAGATTTGATCAGCTAATCACAAACCTTGCCATGTGACATTAATAACTGCCTTTTATTTCGTCAGGTCAGCACATTGATTAGTACAAAATAGTGTATAGATTCTTTAAAATACTTGAACAGCAGCTAACTAGCCATTGCTTTTAACGCAGCAAGACACTGATGTTCGCCACCAAAGTAGATAAATGTGGCTTACCTTAATGTAATCTTAATCTTATTAGCAGTAAATATCTCCCAAATTTGCTTTCCACTTAGACTATTACATTGTATTATAGAAGCATGCATGTCAGATTTAATTAAGATTTAACAGTTGGTGGATTCCTTTTGGTCCTATTTATTGAAAGCTCTGTTTTGATGTGATGTTAGTATATTTGACTCCTTGTTTCTTTGTGCAGGCAGTTAGAATAAATGTTCACTTCAAATCTAATAACAGAGATGGTAAAATTGGTTTTAAATCAGTAAATAATATCTAATTAGTCTTGTAGTACATCCCCCCCCCCCCCCTAAAATTGGTTTTAAATTAGTAAATAATATCTAATTAGTCTTGTAGTACATCCCCCCCCCCCCCCCCCCCCTCTTTGCGGCGCATTACCATGTGCATACACAAGAAATACATACACAAACATATAATAAACTTTATATAAGTGTGTCTTTTGTTGAACTGAGCTTGGAATTTTTTTAATGCACAAACAATTCTGCAATGCACTTTTTCACAATGTATCCTTATTTTACAAAACATTGAACTATTTTCTTTTACTATGCCAGAATGTACAGCACTTCTAAATGTTGCCAATACCCTACGTTTTTAAAGTTACAAAATCTTAAAACAGAACACATGGGTTATACAAAACAGCATTCAGTCTGTAAAATCTGGCAAAGGTAGACCGTGACCGTGATGTGGCCACTTTGCAAATGTCTGCAAGTGACACTTTTCTTGTTTTTATCTTTCTGCACAAATTTCTTTAACCAATTGACAAACCTGCCTGCTTGCTAATTACTTCCACATAATGCTTAAGATTTAAGACTCCTCCAGCACTGCTCGACTGGTACCACCTTCTCTAAGAATGAGAGGTAAGTATACTTCAAGGCTCTTCTTTGTTCTGGCACCGAGGTGGTGGAATGAACTTCCCCTAGATGTCTGTACAGTCCCTGGCTGTCTTCAAGCGACAGTTGAAGATCTACTCCTTCCTGTAACACTTAAATGAACACTTACCAAGTTTGCTTTGAAGAAATCAAGAATTGTAGTCTGATTTATATTAAGTTTGTAATCTCGCGTACCAGTGTAGATTTATTAATTGCTGGATACTCAAAGCACTTTTGTACATCGCTCTGGACAAGGTCGTCTTCTAAATGCCACAAATGTAAATGTAAATGTAAGACCACTGGACATTTTACATTCATAGGTTTAGTTATACTCTGTAGTGTCCTTCTATTTATTTATTTTTTGGTTTGTCCCCAACTCTGGTCAAAGATAGATACAGTTTATTTATGTGTATAATTGTCAGATAAATATATCTTAGGCAAAGTTAATTTTATGAGCGCATGCCACATACTTTTGGATATATAATGTAGCACCTTCTATTCACTCTTTTGGACTTTTAAGCCCAACTCAACGGAAACATTGGGCTGATGCAGATGAAATCTAAGGGTGGTATGTTGTGTCATGTCTTGGTTCTGCCTCAAGCCAAAGGAGGCAATCATTTAATACCTTCTGGGCTTGTCTGAAGAATACTCCAGCTGGCATGCCTGCTCTTTTATCAAGTCTAATCTTTGGCTTACCCTTAAAAATGCATAAGAATTCATCAATAAAATTGTTATATTGTAGAATATCCCAGCAACTTGCATTATAAATGGACCATGAAACAATTTAGGCACTGGTTCGGATCCAAATGATTTTTTCCATAGCAGCCTTAACACTTGCTTGAAGCACTTTCAGCCGCTGGTCTGTTGTGCTCCTGGTTTTCCTTTCAATCTTTGGTCTGTTTTGATCTGTATCTACCTCAACACTCTCTAAGTGGGCCTCAATTTCAGGGAATGAGAATCAAATCTGCATTCCAATGCATTAAAGTCACTCTCTTTACTTCCTTGGGACTGTTCTGAAGAGTCTTCTGCTGCAACATGTCAAAGAAGCTTACCTTTGCCATTTGCTTAATAGCTTGGCAGAATAAACTCACATAGTTATGCCCTGAAATAAACAGATCATTGGGAAAGTTGTCAACCTTTTAACAATTCACGCTGGAATTGTTTGTTACAATAGACCATGTCTCCTATTCAGCAGCATATAGCCAATGTTGGAATTATTAATAACATGAAATACTGCTACCTATCATGTATGTTTTGTGTTACTTGCTGCAGTTGGGTTAATTCAGGGTCGAATTGCTTTCTCAATGCAGTCGATTTCTCACCGCAATCAGAATTATCCGCTTTTAGGCCGAGTGTTTAGGTCTGCACCCAAGGAAAAGTGTTGTGTTCTTATGTGCCCAAATGCACCAAGAAGAAAATACACCCCGGGGGTTGATTTAAATTTACAGTGGTGCATATGTGAAAACAGAAAAAAGACAATAAAGGGTTAGGGTTGAAAAATGTGCTCTGCTTTCTTAAAAAAACTAAAAATTTTATTTAATGTCAGTGCCAAGGACATTAACATGTGAAGCAGTAAGGCAAATCCATGCATGCACAAAATAACGCGTTTTTTCTGCAGCTGTGCATACTGAAAGCATAATATTGCCTCCTTCACTGAATGCAATACCACCACCCCCCATAGGGAAGCCACGGTTTACAGGCTGAAAATTACTGATGTATGTAAATTACTCAGTCTGGATTATAGATTGGAAATGAATTAATGCACTTAAGTGCACTACTTCACAACACGCTCTCTCCATCCATCATTCTCTCCATCTCACTCCCTCTATTTCTCTTCCTCTCTCTCTAGGCGCTTCAGTCTCACATCCTGCCTCTTACCAATGTCGCCTTCAATAAATCAGGGTCGAGGTGAGTTTATCTCAGCCACTCATGTTTCTCTCACTCACTCACTTCTCCACTCATCCTTTTCTTTCTCATCTTGTCTGCAGTTTCATAACCGGGAGCTATGACAGGACATGTAAAATATGGGACACAATGTCTGGAGAGGAACTGCACACACTGGAGGGGCACAGAAATGTGGTTTATGCCATCGCATTTAATAATCCATATGGGTAATTATGATTATGATTATTGTTATTATTGTTCATTATCATCCTTTTGATTCTCTCTTTTACACTTTCATCCTACTTTAAATTTAAACTTCTACACTACTTGTCTAAATGTTCATGGATTCCTGATCATTAGACCCATATGTAGAATTTCCCCAAACTATTGCCACAATTTTATAAGATGTCCTTTTATGCTTTTATTCCTTTCACACGAAACACCGTTCGGAGGAACTGGAAACCTAACCGTGCCCCAGGCCACCACATCTGACATCAGTGCCTGACCTTGCTTATGCTCCTGAAGATGAATGAGCATATCTTCACAGCCAAGAAAGCGAAGATTAGAGCAAAGAGGGAAATACATTTGGTTTGGAATGAGATGTTTAAAAAGCAGATATAGATGTGAGGCATCCACAAACTTTTCTCTTCAATTAATTTCTATCCCTAATAAGCATACCAGTGGTACCAGTGGCAAGGAAAAACTCCCCGAGGTAGTATAAGGAAGAAACCTTGAGAGCAACCAGACTAAAAAAGCAAACCTATCCCCATTTGCATTACACAGAATGTCCATTAATTATATTTCCATGCTCAAATCCATCCAAGAAAGAGAGAGTCAAGAAGCTTTTATCATTTCAACCATAGCTGATGCAGTACACAGTAAAATGAGACAATGTTTCTTCAGAACCCAGGTGCTACATAAAACAACATAGACCTACATCACAAAACATAGAGCTCCAAAACAGAGCATAGAGCTAAGAACTAAAGTAAGTTCCTAGCCATATAAAGTGCATCATGTGCTACATAGTACAGTGCAAAACAAAAGATAACACATAAAAGCGCCAACCAGTAAATATACTATATAATATGTTATAGAGTACAATGTTTAAAAGGAACTATAAACAACTTGCAAACATAAACACAATGTTGTAAATAGGAGAGCATCAGGATGGATCAGGCTAAACACAGTTGTTAGACACCTTACATTAAATACCTGATCATAAGCATCATAAAATAAGCACTTTTAGCCTAAGAGATCCAATATTCAATAGTCTTAAATTCAGATCAAATGTACGGTCTGTGCATTTATCCTTATCTTATTTATTAATTATTTATATTAATTAAGTTACTAAAACAAATGTTTAGAGTGTCTCTGCATTTTGCCTTTTCGTTCTGGATTGTCATTGGTTTAACCATTTGAGAACCTATAGCACACTTCTATAAAAATTACCTCGAAGGCAGTTTAAAAAACAGCGTTAAATTTGTGGAATTGGTACAGGCATACACACACACACACACACACACACACACACACACACACACACACACACACACACAAACACAAACACACAAACACACACACACACTGCAGGTTTAGCCAGATTCAGGCTGTTATGTGGGAGCACTTGTCATTTTAAGTCAGGTGCTCATTTCCTTATCTCTCTGTGTTCCCTTCTATGTCTTTATCTCTCTTTCTTTATCTATAGCCATGTCTGCCCCATTTTCTTTCCTCTTCTTCCTACCTACATTTATACATCCTTGAGATATTAATCAAGAAATCAGTGTAACTGACTTTATATTTCCACATGTATGGAAATGTATATACAGAAAATAGATTAATTTTGTTTTCTGTGTTTCTTTCTATATTTGTCTCTCTTAGAGATAAAATAGCTACAGGCTCCTTCGATAAGACCTGCAAATTATGGAGTGTCGAATCTGGAAAGTGTTTCTACACATTTAGAGGACACACAGCAGAAATCGTATGTCTTACACACACTTCCCCCTTCCCCCAAATCTGCAAGAGTCTGCAAGAGCTGATTTTTTTTTATTTTATTTTTTTTGTTCTGAAATAGATCCATTGTGAAAAATCCATGTATGAAACTAAAATCTAGGTTAACCTATTAAAATCCCTGTGATCATCAGTGAAGGCACACACTGTATATATCACTCTAGAAGCAACATGCTTAACATTTTCATATTAGTTCCACTGTAGTAAAATAATAAAAAAGGTATGTTAACAACAAAAACTATTGCAACCCTCTTTGTGTGTTACCCATTATTACATTATTCTGTCTGTCAGAAAACATAAATAATTTTTTTAATAAAAACACAAATAAAAAATAAATACTTCTGTTTATTGTACAGATTGTATAATTTTACAATGTGTGTTTGTGTGTGTATGTGTGTGTGTGTGTGTGTGTGTGTGTGTGTGTGTGTTTGCAGGTTTGTGTAACCTTCAACCCCCAGAGTACCCTTGTTGCCACAGGTAGCATGGACACTACAGCTAAATTATGGGATGTAGAGAGTGGTAAAGAGGTTTCAACTCTAGCAGTGAGTATCTCTGTCTGTGTTCCCATTCTTTTTTGTTGCTCCCTATCCTCTGTTAAGGCCCATTGGCTATTTTAAAGGCTGTTCTATTACTTTGGTAAATCTGGTTAGTTGACCATTAGATGAGGAATTAGATGAAGATTATTAATTACTGAGGACTTACCCAGAAGACAGTCCTGTGCTTTGACACAGGTGTGCATTTCAAACTAGCACAAAAAAAATGCACCAATAAAATATATGTCAAATACATGTAATAAAGAGGAATGAAAATAGGTTGTATTTTACTGTCAGGCTTTGTATTACAGTAGCATTTTATAAATTGATAAATACCCTCAATAATTCCTTTCTTTAACCCAGGCCAACTCTGCTCTCTAAAACAATCTAATTATGCAGACTTAAACAGTATATTATATGGAATGTGTGTGGCCAGTTTTTTTGTGTAACTAACTTGTTACTATCACATAGGCACCATAGGTAGTCTATGCCTCTATGCCTTTTGCTTCATGACTGTGTATGGCTGTGATCAGAAAATGATCAGAAAATATTCTTTATTTCCTGCTTTTGTCCTTAGTGTAGAATGATGTCCAATTTCAATTTTCTCTTTTCTTTGTCTTTTTGTCTCTCCTAGGGTCATTCTGCTGAAATAATCTCTCTTTCCTTCAACACAGTTGGGAATCGTTTAGTCACTGGGTCGTTTGATCACACGGTCACACTGTGGGATGTACCATCAGGGAGGTGTGTGTTTACCAGCAATTAGTATCCTGAGAGATTTTCTGCCTAGACATGACTAGTGAATTAGCACAGCCATACCAGATTGTTCACAAATGTTCTCTGATTGCAGTATTTTCATTTGTTTATTTATTGGGGTTTACGTGTTGTTAAAGGAGAATACACACCTTGATAGGGCACAGGGGTGAAATCAGTAGTGTGCACTTCAACTGGAACTGTTCCCTCATTGTTTCTGCCTCTATGGACAAAAGCTGCAAGGTCAGAATTCAGTACTACTGTATATTCAGTACATATCATGAATACATTATTTGTATGTCTATATGGAAGTCGTAAACTGAGCTTGTGTGTTTTTGTGCGTAGGTGTGGGATGCTGAAAATGGCCAGTGTTTGGCGACTTTAATTGGTCATGATGATGAGGTGCTTGATGTTTGCTTTAATTATACCGGTCAGCTCATTGCAACGGCTTCTGCTGATGGTGAGACCATTGCCATCAACAGCACAACACTTTTCCGCACCACTACCAAACACATCATCACCAGTGATATTTGAAAAGCAGCCACATTGCTACCAGTGTTTCACGAGTCACATCATCACAATCAGAATCCTCACCATCTCTACAGCAAATAACATTATGATCAATCTTTATCATCATCAGCATTATAACAAGATTATCATAAACATTAACATCATAATCATCACTGCCTTCACCTCCTCTCAGGACTAATTTCATCCTCCTCTTTCCTTGCTCTGTTCAGGTACATCCAGGGTGTATAATACAGAAACCTTCCAGTGTGTATGCAAACTTGATGGTCATGAAGGAGAGATATCTAAGGTAAGTCTTACATGCATGCAAAAACACACCTGCTTATCTTTTTCCTTATCACCTCTCATTTCCTCCATTTTCTGTTGTTCATTTCCGGTTTTCCTTGCCTGTTCCTTAGTCACTTCCTGTCTCTTGCTACCTGCCATGCACTCTATCGCTCTCCCTATGCCATTTTTTTCATATTTCTTTTCGGTACCAATTTCCATCTCACTCCTGTTTTCATGCCACCATTATATCATGTCTCTCTCTCTCTCTCTCTCTCTCTCTCTCTCTCTCTCTCTCTCTCTCTCTCTCTCTCTCTATTTATCCCCCCCTCCCTCATCGTGCAGGCCAGAATAGGTCCATTTCCTGTATAATGGATTATAATTCAAACACATTTTTATAACAACATCCACATAAGGGCTCTTCATCAATTTCAACTAGAGAACATACTGCTAGAGGAACACAGGTCACACAGAGTTTAAACAGACTCTCTCTCTCTCTCTCTCTCTCTCTCTCTCTCTCTCTCTCTCTCTCACACACACACACACACACACATACACACACATACACAGGCAGACTCATCTTTAAATGTTAAAATTTTGTAGATAATCGATAATTGCCTAGTTTTTATCATGGCGTATAATATTACAATATTGATTGTAAAGCACAATAATACAAGGCATATAGGAAAGTAATTCTATAGTAGACTACACCAGGCTAGCAAAGCTGTATAAACACAGGAACAAGAAGTGATTTAAACAGTTTTAAAGTTAACATTACCTGCATCAGGTTAACATCAATTTATCATAAAATTGCCTAAATCTTTTTACAAACTTCTTTTCCATTGTTTTCTTTTCTGTCTGTGGTGACCGCTTCTGGATAATAATATGAACTCAGATGTTCATGCCACAGCTGAGTGGCACAAGCAATCTGATTACCATGCCAAACATAAAGCTTTTGAAACATGCAATCAGGATGGAGAGTTTCAAACACTCAGCAAAGGGCACCCTCAGAATGTTACCCCATACTGCTACATTTCAGATATAAAAGAGGGTCTGTGATGTAAAAAACAACAACAACAACAACAACAGAAAACCGTATAGTTTGACATCTAAACAAGAAGAGCACATATAGACGTGAATAAGCATAGAGACATTATAGAAAATAGATGAATGAAAACACAGCAGGGTCTTGTAAATGTGTCTGCACACACAGTGAGATTTTCCAGTAATGTCACATTGCATTGCTTGAGAGTATTAATGGGAGATTCCCTGTCAAACTGCAGTTGTTTGTAAGAACCTTGTTCGCTGAAGTAGCACCGGTTCCATATGACAAGGAACATTTGTGGTTATATGGGTTTGACAAAACCGTTGTTATATCAATACCTATAATTTTGTTTTAACCATTGCTAGCCACCAGAGATAGTGTAACAATATACAGAGGAATGACACTCACCCTCGGACTGCCTGCTGCAGTATAATATGTCACCTTGTAAAATATGGAACAAGTGCATGTTAACATCTATTTAACAGCAGCATAGATTTTCCTGTAAAAGTGGGAAAGTGTCTTATGATCAATAAGGCTTGGTGTGATCGCCAGAATGTACAAACAGTCAAGACTTCCTGATCTCTCAATTACAAACACATCATGCTTAAGTGCTGGACATTAAAGCTACCTAGGGATATAATAGCAGTTGTTATACTCACTGCATGTATTTCATCACAACCAGGCACTGATGTGGCACTTAAGATACCATGTAAGTGCATAAGGAAACAGGAAACCAGGCACCCAGGTGATGTATTTAATGATGTTGAGGATGTTGATTTTGAGGAACATATCTCATCTAGCACAAAAACCCCTCCACTTCAACAGATTGGATGTATCATGCTCAGAAAGCATGGATAACCAGCTAAACTTGTTCAGCAATAAACATATGAATGCTGCATTTGTCACATGGCTGAATAAAAACAGGCCAGTTATAATTATGCTTTCTGCTAAATAATCACATAGGCTAAAAAATATGAACAAAGACTGAATCATAGACAAGTTTGATATTGTTGATTTAAGGAGCATATGGCAAGGACTACAGACCATCACAGACTAAAAACAAGAGCATAAACAGCGCAAACTCCATCATCTCGCTCACCAATGAGCTGAACACTTTCTAAGCTTCTTTCGATTACACCGATTTCACGGCGAGCACTTCCAGGCCTGCAGAAGTGGCTAATACCTTATTGATTTCCATTCCTGATGTATAAGCTCTTTAGACGAGTCAACAATCTTAAAGCAACCAGGCCAGATGACATCCATGGTTTTGTCTTTTGAGCATGTGTGTTCACATACCTTATCAATCTGTCTTTCACTGTCTACAAATCCTGCCTGCTTCCACGTTTGTACCTGTTCCCTAAGTATATAACAAGGCAACATGGGACCTATAATATTCATCACTATAAGCAGTAAGTGCTTTGAGAAGTGTCAGAAACCTAATCCTTAACAAGCTGGGAGCTCTGCATTTTGCCTACTGTGAAAACTCTGTCTACATTACACATGCAGTCCTCTCTCACCTGAAAAAGAAAATACCTATATGAGAATGCTGCTTGTAAATTATAGCTCAGCATGCAATGCCATGATGCCCCATAGAATAGACACCAAGCAAAGAGAGCTGGACCTGAATCTTTAATTTTGTATCTGTTTTTTTCTGTTTTAGATAGCATCCCTAGCATATGAAAAGGGAGAGGGTTCAGGAACTGAGTCAACCATGTGAGATCTAAAATTTAATGGAAACTGGATGGGAATTAGCCTTTATATAAAAATATATTTTGAGTAGCGTATCTTCTTGTGAACTGCAAAAACACCTTATATAGCACCTTAGTTCAAGAGGAAAAGAGTTACAATAAGGGTTACACTAAAAATAGCTGGTGGCAACACTGTCATCAGGACCTTCTAATCAGAGATTTTCTTCCAGAAAATGCCTCCAATTCGAACTCCAACTGCTGTGGTCCTCTTATTTGGATAGTTGTGTGGCACCACATGAATGTTCCGTTTGGTTGTCTTCATTTTGTGACATTACACATGGACCTTCCTATCTAGAATTTATTATTATTTGACCAGAACTTTGCACATAAGGCAGGTTTCTCAGGCAGCTTTACATATATAAGACTAAGTAGATTGCATTAAACACACTTGGTGACAAAAAAAAAGAAAATACGTCGAGTTGTATAATTTGCTCATCTGACATGAGTGAGGTGAATCTGCAGATTGTAGGGGGTTTACCAGTGCTAGCAGCAGAATAATCAGCATATAGCCACACAGTGATTTGTCTGGTGCGATGAATCTAGCTAAATTTAACATAGTTATAAGAATATAAAAAATGTTCATATTAATACAGTATATATATATATATATATACACACACACACACACACACACACATATATATGCATACAAAAGTATGCCAACCCAAATTAATACAGTAAACTTTTTGCCCATGTATTGCAGTATGTATTTTCTGGGTCAGAGTCTACTGACATTTTTATTTGCCAATTTTATTTCATTGATCTTTTGTGCACAGCCCTCTTATAGTCATCCCTTATGTTTTCAATTGGATTTAGGTCTGATGTGTGACTGGGCTAGGCCAAAACATTGATCTTTCTCTCTCGAAGCTGTTCCTTTGTTGGCATGCATTTGTGTTTTGGGTTATTATCATGCTGGAAGGCGAAATTGTTTTTTGTCTAGAAGAGACCTATAAGGTTTTTACTGAAATAGTTTGTTATATTGAGCTATGTATGATTATCGAACTAGTGCCCCAGTCCCAGTTGAAGACAATCATTCCTAAAGCAGATTGTGTTGGAACTATGCTTTACTGTTTAGAGTGTTCTAGTGTTATACCAACCGGGCATAACATTATGCCATTATAACATTATGACCGGTGAAGTAAATAACACTGATTATCTCTCCATCATAGCACCTGTTAGTGTGTGGGGTATATACAGTACACAGATGCTGCCACCACTATGCTTTACTGTTTAGAGTGTTCTAGTGTTATACCAACCGGGCATAACATTATGCCATTATAACATTATGACCGGTGAAGTAAATAACACTGATTATCTCTCCATCATAGCACCTGTTAGTGTGTGGGGTATATTAGGCAGCAAGTGAACATTCTATTCTCAAAGTTGATGTGTTAGTAGCAGAAAAAATGGGCAAGCGTAAGGATTTGAGTGAGTCTGACAAGAGCAACATTTTGACAACTAGCCGAGTAGGTCAGAGCGTCTGCGGAAATGCAGCTCTTGTGGGCTATTCCCAGTCTGCAGTGGTCAGTATATATAAAATATTGTCTAAGAAAGGAACAGTGAGGAATTGGCGACAGGGCCATGGGTGGCTGAGACTCGCTGATGCACATTGGGGAACGAAGTCTGGCCCATGTGGTCAGATCGAAAAGATGAGCTACTGTAGCTCAAATTGCTGAAGAAGTTACTGCTGGTAATGATCGACAGACAAGGACTGTTTTGGCAGCAAAAGGGGGGACCAGCACAATAAACGGCAGGGGGTTGTAATGTTATGCTTGATCCGTGGCCATAAAGTTATGCCTGATGTGTGTATATCCACTATATGTAGAATGCAAATTAAAGTGGGATATCCAGAGCTATGGGGGACGGGGCACCCTGTAGCTCTGTCTGTAGCCAAACAAATAGCTTCCCACTGTGATCATGGTCATGCATGTTGTGGATGAGAAGAAAAACGGAACATTTAATGATATAATGGCAGAATGCGTTATGGCAAGTGCATTGTTATATTATACTTGGAAACCATACTGTGTAAATAATGCCTGTACAAGTCCTCTTTTTATGAAACAAATGGTTATCTCATTGCTTATAATAAAGTCCACCTAGGCGTATAAGCTTGTGTAAGAGGTAGTGACAATATTTTGGACCATGGCAACTGTGCCTTTTTGTGATGTATAGTGTAATGGATTACATGCCATGACTTTTGCATTTTGAATGAAGACAAAAATGAATGTTGATTAACATTGACATAAATTTTACAAGGCCGGTGTCTCTTCGTCTTTCCTAGGTGTGCTTTAACCCTCAGGGGACACGTGTATTAACAGGGAGTGCAGATAGGACAGCACGTGTGTGGTGTGTGAAGTCTGGCTCATGCTTGCAGGTGTGTGATTATGTAATTGATAAAAATGACTAATTTTGCCCCCTTTGCTTGATTTACATAAACCGGCAGAACTTGTGATTGTACAAATTCGTGAATGGAGATTTGCAGTAATAATGATGTGTGCAGGTGTTGGAGGGTCACACTGATGAGATCTTCTCCTGTGCCTTCAACTATGAAGGAGACACCATCATTACAGGCAAGGCCACACACACACACACACACACACAAACACAGAGGTGTGTTAAAAGTTAAGCCAAATGTCGCTGATGCCCTGTAAATATCGTAGTAGAATTTTAATCCTGTACATACCCATATTAATGATTAGACTCTGAGCTTTTCTGTCTCTGTGGATAGAATAGCATGTAGGTTTACATTTTTTTTTTCTTTTTCTGCAGGCAGTAAAGATAATACCTGTCGGATATGGCGTTGAGACTTGCACATGAAGAGGGCAACCTTCAGTATTATCTCACCCACAACACACAAATATATTGTTCCATTTAGCCTTCTGAGTTGCATGTAAAGGTTAATGTAAAGTGCAGAGAACCTGCTCACACACAGAGACATATACTATATGGACAAAAGTACAGTATTGTGACACCAGCCATATGTGGATATTCCCCAAACTGTTACAAGATTGAAGGCACACTTTGTGCAGGATGTCTTTGGATGTGGTAGAAATACATTTTCTCTTCACGTGAACTAGGAGACTTGAACCTGTTACAGCATGACACTGTCCCTGTTCACAAAGCAATCTTTATGAAGACATGGGTTGGAGTGGAAGATCTTGATTAACCTACTATAGAACTTTGAATTCAATACTTTTTTGAACACCTTTAGGGTTAACTTTAAACACTAAATGCACCATAGGCCTACTCGCCCTACATCCTACAATAACTGACTTTATTAACACCCTTGTGGCTGAATGAACTTTTTATAACTATACTCCTAAATCCAGATACTAAATTTAAATCTTCCCAGAAGAGTGGAGCTTGTTATAACAGCAAATGTGAAATCGGATGTTCAAAAACCACATACAAATCTTATGGTTAGGGGTCTACAAACTTTTGTCCATATATTGTACATGCACACTGTGTAAGAAAAGGTTGTATAAATGTGATGCCATACAGCTCATTAAAACATTATCACACCTTTGCACTAGGAGCCTGCCTACCACCAGTAGTGTGATTATATGTAATTTCTAGGTTTGAATAAATAAAAAATATTATAGAGTTTGAGGAAAATGTAAATTTTTTAAATGATAAAACAAGATTTTGGCAATTTTCCTATCTCTAAGAAACTAGTTAGTCTCTTAATATACTTTAGAAACTCCTGGTGGGAAGCAATGAGCTAAATGAAATCTGTCAGTCCTAAAGGTATGTGTATCTTAAGGTGAGTTTGAAATAGAGTTGCCTTGATACCTTTCTCTTCAAAAAATCTTATATAGCCAGACATTGAGACATGCTTTCAAGGCAACATATGTCACCACATTGCCTGGATGCTGACATACTTTAATAGACACTAACTCAGAATGGTTTGAGCTGACAGGAAGTCTATGGTAAATCAAATAACTCTTTAAAACCATTAAAAAAAAAGATGTCTGGAAAAAAAAACACAACAACAACAGCATTGCTGCGACAGCCAAAGTCACAAGATCATCGACATGGTTTTATTCATTGCATTGCTGTTACATGATTGGCTGATTGGAAAATTGGTAACATGTTAAAAGGCTTTGGTGCATGTAATGCTTTACTACTTTATTGCTGTAGTGTTTAGATGCTCGTTTGTTTTCTAGATGTTCTACTTCATGTAGATGTTCTACTTCATTCTAATTCATATCATTTACCTGGTCTCCTGGATCTGTAGTGTATAATCAAGGTGTGGACAAAGAAAAAATTAATGACCTTGTTTCACTTCATGCTCTTCTGTAAAATAGCAAAGCATGTAATACTAAAACAATGAGCTGCTGTGGATTTGTTTCAATTCACTACGATACTATGTTGCGAAATGTTCCGCAATATATTTGCAATTTTTTTTAATAATTCCAAATTGTATACCTTCACAAATCACACACCTTTTATCACTACTGGTTGATTATACTTAATACTTTACAAGTAGTTTTAGCTAATAAAGCGGTGCAGTATGTATACTTTGGTTTCTTTTTTTTTTCAAACCAAGATTTGTTATGCAATACTGACCATTTGGAAATCAACTGAATGTTAGCTTAATATTATATTATAAATTAGCAGTAAAAATCTGAAAATATCCAAGGGTTTTGGACATAAAATTAATGACATCCTGTCATTGTTATTGCTGAGAATGTTCCACAAACCAAATAATATCTGTTCAGATGTAGTACATATGGTGGGTCCTTTCCATTGAGGGTTGATGGAGGCTGGCACATTGAACAGAATAAAGCACATCTACATGGCAGGTGTGTTTAATCAAATAGCAGCTCTGCATGTACAGCATGAATAAATATATAGTGCATGGCAAAAGTTTGGAAATACACATGTTGCTTTTTTACATGCAGTAAAAAAATCTTTTTTGGACAAATGAGTATTTGGGTTTAACAGAAGAGATTTTGCGAAATGGAGATCAGGCCTAGACTGCCTCACAACCACAGAGCACGGAAGGTTGGATATTTATTCTGGGTAAAAGAAATACTGAACCAACATGGCTACCTTTCCATATTATACAATTCCTCCTGGAGTCCAGCTGATTGGAAACAACTTCGGAATAAAAGACAAGGGCCCGAAGCAAAAGGCCCAGCTCTGTGAGTGTCATTTAGAGAGCAAACAGTTGACTGCTGTTTTGTCTATTATGGTATGTCCTGTCCAGTCACTGCACTTAAATCATATCTAACTGCTCTGGAATGAACTGGTTCGCAAGGATTGCATGGAAAGAAATATCCAATTAATGAAGAACAACTTTGGCAAGTTTTAAAAGAGCAATGGAAAAGTATTTTAGCTGCATTTTTGGAGAAACTAACTGTCCAGATACAAAGAAAGTGTAAAGCTGTTCTTAATGCAAAGGGAGGATTTTTTTAATAAACAGTTTATTGCAACTATTTGTGGCATATAAACAAAGTGAACATGCATGCATCTCTCAAGAATAATAAAATACTAGGTGTTTCTAAACTTGACAGGCACTATGTAAAATGTTTTATATATATACACACACTGTAATTTCCAGACTGTAAAGCACACCCTTATATAATCCGCACCCACTGAATATGACAAATATTTTTATTTTTAACATAAATAAGCCGCACCTGTCTATAAGCCGTCTACACTAATGTACTTTACACAGGCTTTAACGAAACAAGGTGTAACGAGTGAAATATGTTGCGCTTCTATTAGGAGCATAGCGGTATTTTGGAAAAAGACCAGCACTGCATTTTGTCCTTATTATTTTTTGATGCTCATTTCTAAGTTTCTTTGACTAACCCATAATGCTGTTGCAAAGAAAAATAAAAAAGCAGGAGTTTTGGAAACCTGTCTTTGCTTATATGATTTCTTTTGCAACTGAAGTTTTAGTGAGCTCTCCTTTCACCCGGACTCAACGCGTTACAGCGGCTTGTATCTAAACAGTAGCCTACCAGGAAAGTCATTGTTCACTGTCTTCCTCCTTCCTTTCACAGCTACAGTGGTGCCTTGACCTACGAGTGCATTAATGTACGAGTTTTCCGAGGTACGAGCGGTCACTTGGTCGATTTTTTCACTCGAGACGCTGCTGCTAGATGGCGAAGTGAAGCCAGAAAGTGAAGATTGTGACGAAAGTTAAGATAAGCAAAGAAGAAAAAGAAAATATTTTGTGATAGTAAAAAACGGGTTTTCCCCCGCCTCCGCTTATCGCCTCTATCCCCCCCTCCACACACACACACACACACACACACACACACACACAAACACACCCCATTATATCTTTACATACTCTTTCTATTATGTTTTTATACAAGATTTGTTATTTAGAAATGTATTTTCCAATTTAATAACATGAAACATAAAAACGTGGTGTCATTTTGAGGGTTGGAATGGACTAATGCCATTTTAAGTATTTTCAATATGGAAAACTGATTGCGAGCAAATTGAGATACTCGTAGGTCAAAGTACCACTGTATTTCTCTCGGGAGTTTATGTTTTGGCATCGTCGTGCATTTAAAAAAATATATTTTTTCTCCCAATGCAGTGCAGCGCGAAGTGCGTTTTTTCGTTTCCGGACGGAAATTTCATTGGTCTAATGTTATGGGGTTCAGTTTTTTGGCTTGAAGTTTGTGAAACCGGGAAAACCCAGAAAAAAATCCATAAATTAGCCGCTTTGTAGTTTAAGGGTTCAAAATGTGGGAAAAAAATAGCGGCTTATAGTCCAAAAAATACGGTATAGCGGCTTATAGTCCAAAAAAAAAATAAAGAAAAATAAAATAAAGAAAAAAATAGCGGCTTATAGTCCAAAAAATACGGTATAATATATATATATATATATATATAATAAAGAAAAATAAAATAAAGAAAAAAATAGCGGCTTATAGTCCAAAAAATACGGTATAGCGGCTTATAGTCCAAAAAAAAAATAAAGAAAAATAAAATAAAGAAAAAAATAGCGGCTTATAGTCCAAAAAATACGGTATAGCGGCTTATAGTCCAAAAAAAAAATAAAGAAAAATAAAATAAAGAAAAAAATAGCGGCTTATAGTCCAAAAAATACGGTATAGCGGCTTATAGTCCAAAAAAAAAATAAAGAAAAATAAAATAAAGAAAAAAATAGCGGCTTATAGTCCAAAAAATACGGTATAGCGGCTTATAGTCCAAAAAAAAAATAAAGAAAAATAAAATAAAGAAAAAAATAGCGGCTTATAGTCCAAAAAATACGGTATAGCGGCTTATAGTCCAAAAAAAAAATAAAGAAAAATAAAATAAAGAAAAAAATAGCGGCTTATAGTCCAAAAAATACGGTATAGCGGCTTATAGTCCAAAAAAAAAATAAAGAAAAATAAAATAAAGAAAAAAATAGCGGCTTATAGTCCAAAAAATACGGTATAGCGGCTTATAGTCCAAAAAAAAAATAAAGAAAAATAAAATAAAGAAAAAAATAGCGGCTTATAGTCCAAAAAATACGGTATAGCGGCTTATAGTCCAAAAAAAAAATAAAGAAAAATAAAATAAAGAAAAAAATAGCGGCTTATAGTCCAAAAAATACGGTATAGCGGCTTATAGTCCAAAAAAAAAATAAAGAAAAATAAAATAAAGAAAAAAATAGCGGCTTATAGTCCAAAAAATACGGTATA
>MU553112.1:3043463-3079379 GCA_024362625.1 Silurus asotus | reverse complement strand
TATATATATATATAATTATTTTTATAACGTTATGCAGTTATAATGTATGTATTGTAGAAGAAATTTTCAAATACAGAACCAATCCTGTATCTTACATACAATTTTATTGATTTTGAAAAGATAAATACATTCAGATATAGTCATAGATTAGATGCCTTTGTGCTTTCCGTGCTGATGTTCAGAATACTACTGTAATTATGCAATTAAATTTCACGCACTGAATTTTACATATACAGGTTTTTTACATGACAAACTGTACTCACGCACAACTACTGTAAATCACTTATGCAAACTTCATTATTTACACCTAACTAAAATAAATCATTTTACTCACAACATACTGTAACACATTTCTAAATGTACCACAGAAACAATCGTGTGCTTTTAAAAGTATAACTGAAGCAAAATCCTTATTCTGTGAAATGCTGCACTCAGATTGTTATACACAACTGATATATTCTCTATCATATTCAGTAGTTCATTTCATATCCACATAGATTTTGTACCTTTGAACAAAATGCCACGAACTACATTTATAAATTTACAAGCTACAAAATGGCTTTTTTTTTATATCTATCCCGCCTACCAGACTGACTGACTGGCTATGCCAAAAATATGTCCTCCAATCACAGAGGGTCTCTGAAGCAGTGGGCATGGCTAATTTGATCTCATGATGCAATGTTATGAAGAGTGAAAACATGTAAAAGCCCATTGTCAAACAAACAGAAAAAGAATTAGAGAAAGGAGAAGTGAGAGAGGGAGAGAAAAAGGTTAGACATTTAGACGCCACTGTGAGACATACAGTACAAAGTGGTTGCAGAGTTAGGGCTCTCAACAACAGGCCTTTGCCACAGTGTGTTTGTGAGAGTTTGTTTGGGTATGTTAGCGCTGTGTTTTCAGAAGCCAGTCAAACAGTCCAAGCTCTTCTTCACCCTCACTATGGAGTCGACAAAATTGCAACACAAGTCTGAATAAATCTCCCACACACCAGGATCTCTGAGCAGCCAGGTGCACCACTTTCTGAAACTACACACACACACACACACACACACACACACACACACACACACACACACACACATAGAAAAACAGTTTAGTAAATACTAAAAAAGGTTTATGAATGTACTAACTCGGTGTACACCTAAAGAGCTGGAAGGATTATAAAACAGCCTAGAAAATAGAAAAAAAAAAAATTAGAAGAAAATACAAAAAGTTACAGAAAAATAATGATTAACAAAGAAAATTCACACAATACTTGCTGGTAAAAAATAAAGTATCAGCAGAGATTAGCGAAAAAAATCCCTTTGATTTTAACTTGAATTTAGTGGTACCTTGATATAAGTGTGCTGGAGAGTTTTTCTGTAGTACAGTGCAGGGATGCCAAGCTCAGATGCTGCGATCCACTGCAGTGTCGCTCGCATCTCTCTATCCATGTCTTCCACTTCTAGGTCAAAGTTCATCACTTGCAGCTCTCTGTGACAACTACTTCCTGCTGTTGACAGACCTGAGGTCACCTCTGAAAGAAAAAGCGAAAAAGAGAGAAAGAGAGAGAGAGTGAATTAAATGATTTGAAAGAAAATGATTTTATGACGAGAGTTTCATTAGACAAGTAGTGCACGTATGACTTACACACTACATGTCCTTTTTTCTTTTCTGATCCCTGTCAAATTATACTTGACCACACAGTCATACTATTACATGAAAAGAAATGCTGAAACTTTTAATTTCAGTTTTTTTATTTCAGTTTTTTAATTCTGCAACATTTTGTAATTGCTAGTGATGCAAAATTTTGGTAGATTGTTTTCATTAGAAAGCACAGTTTAAAAAAGAAAAAATAGTGGTCGTCGGGGTAAATCAGTGGGAGCATTGTCTTACAGCTCCAGGGTGCTCGGTTTGATCCTGAGCTCTGGTTACAGTCTCTTTGGAGTTTCCCATGTTTTCCCATGTTTGTGTGGGCTTCTTCGGGTTCTCTGGTTTCCTCCCACTGGCCCGGAAACATACAGGGAGGCAGACTGATTACAGCTAAATTGCCCCTTGCTGTGAATGAATATGTGCTTTTGTGTGTAGGTGTGTGTATGTATGTGTGTGGTGCCCCAAGATATAATGCTGTCCCTCAGAGAGTGTATTTACCCACCTACACTTTAAAACCACTATGGCCCTGATCAGTATAAAGTGGTTACAATTATATCTTGTATTTTTAGTAAAACACATCCAAATGACTCTGGCACACCCGAACTAATACTTTAAACCATGAGGAATAGTATGTACTATATATGAAATTTCATTTATAATGCAGGTCAGAGGCTTTACTGAAAATGTAAATGTCCCCTGAATCCTTCTTAATCCTTTTATGTAGTAATTTAGTGTTTTAAAGCATTATTGGTTCATCCTCTGTGTAACTGAGTGTGTATGTTTAATTTTAAGAGACATCACTCACCATCTGTTTGTTCCTGACTCTGTATTACCCTCAGTTTCTCCTCACTGCACACACACACACACACACACACACACACACACACACACACACACACACACACACACACACAAGACTTTATCAGCATCAGCAATGCTGCTTGGCTGTTTTCCAATTTGATCACTATAGAATTACTTTTGTCTTGATAATATGTTTTCACTGTAAGAAATACTGCTGCTGCAAAGAAATATATAGTGCAAGTATTCACAGCACTTCACTTTCTCCACATTTTGTTATGCTACAGCCTTATTCCAAAATGGAGTAAATTCGTTATTTTCCTTAAAATTCTACAAACAAAACCCCATAATGACAACATGAAAGAAGTTTCAAATCTAAAAAAAAATAATAATAATAAAAAAAATAATTCACATATACATAAGTATTCACAGTCTTTGCCTAATACTTTGTTGAAGCACCTTTGGCACCAATTACAGCGTCAAATCTTTTTGAGTATAATGTTACAAGCTTGGCACACCTATTTTTGGCCAGTTTCTCCCATTCTTCTTTGCAGAACCCCTCAAGCTCTATCAACTTGGATGGGGAGTAACAGCTATTTTCAGATCTCTCCAGAGATGTTAGATCACTCAAGGACATTCACAGAGACGTCCCGTAGCCACTCCTTTGTTATCTTTGCTGTGTGCTAAGGGTCGTTGTCCCACATGGGCGATGGTTTATCTTGGAAAGATAAACCATCGCCCCAGTCTAAGGTCCAGAGTGCTCTGGGGTAGCTTTTCATCAAGGATGTGTCTGTACATTGCTGCATTCGTCTTTGCCTTGATCCTGACTCGTCTCCCAGTTCCTGCTGCTGAAAAACATCACAGCATGATGCTACCACCACCAAGCCTCACTGTAGGGATAGTATTGGCCAGGTGATGAACGGTACCTTGTTTCCTCCAGACATGACTCTTGGCATTCAGGTCAAAGAGGTCAATCTTTGTTTCTCATGGTCTTAGAGTCCTTCAGTAGACTTTTAGCAAACTCTAGGTGGGCTGTCATGTGCCTTTTACTAAGGAGTGGCTTCTGTCTGGTGACTCTACTACATAGGCCTGATTAGTAGAGTGCTGCAGAGATAGAAGTGCTCCTGGAAGTTTCTCCTCTCTCCACAAAGATAAAATAGAGCTCTTTCAGAGTGACCATCAGGTTTTTTATCACCCTCCTGACTAAGGCCCTTCGCCCCAATTGCTCAGCTTGGCCAGGCAGCCCACTCTAGGAAGTGTCCTGGTGGTTCCAAATTTCTTCCATTTACAAATAATGAAGGCCACTGTGCTTATTGGGACCTTCGAACCTGCAGAATTGTTTCTGTACTCTTCCCCAGATCTGTGCCTCAATATAATCCTGTGTTTGTAGATCTACAGACAATTTCTTAGACTTCATGGCTTGGTTTGTGCTCGGACATGCACTGTTAACGGTGGGACCTTATTTAGACAGGTGTGTGCCTTTCCAAATAATGTCCAATCAGCTGAATTTACCATAAGTTCTCCAATCAAGTTGTAGAAAAATCTCAAGGATGATCAGTGAAAACAGAATGCACCTGAGATTGATTTTGAGTGTCATGGCAAAGGCTGTGAATACTTAGGTACAAGTGATTTATTTTATTTATTTTTAATGAATTTGCAGATTTCAAACGAACTGCTTTTATCTTGTCATTATAGGATTTTGAGGAAAATAATGAATTTATTCCATTTTGGAATAAGGCTGTAACAGCAAAATGTGGGGAAAAAAAGTCAAGCGCTGTGAATACATTGCTTAAATATATCATGCCAATTACCTGTTTAACCCAGTGGAACTGGAGCTTTCTGGAAATCCCTCGAGATCTGCAACACCGAGACTAGATGCACTACTGTTACCGTTTCTGTAAGGCAAATATCATATCATAAAAAAAAAAGAAAAAAAAAAGAAATATGCATTGGCCTCTTAATCTGATTTGTGGATTTTTGTATACGTTATTAAAACATACAAAAATCCACAAATCAGATTAAGAGGCCGATTTTTCTTTTCTATTTCTTTTTATTTCTTTTTTGTATCTTTTTATAAATGTTATAAAATGCAGGAAGTGACAGTGAAAAACAAAATATTTTATGAAACATTTTTACAAGTGCTTTAAAAAACTTGACAGATGGAAAGTGTGAAAAGTTTTGGGGTGAAGAGAGACAGAGATGGAAAGAGTTAGAATAAAAAGAAGCAATGAGAGAATAAATATTGGAACCACCCTCTCCAGTGTCTTTGTATTGAGTGTTTCCATAGCTGCTATTAGAGGTGACTGCTAGAATTTAAATTAATAACATTTCAACATGATTAATTGCTTTTTTTTTCTTTTGTTTGTTTAGAATTTGTTTTGTATGGTATGTGTTTATGTGAAACTTTTATATGGCCACCTTGGCCAGGACTCCCTGGAAGAAGAGATTTCTGTTAATCTCAATGGGACCTTGCTGGAAAAATAAAGGTAAAAATAAAAATTATATTTTAGTCATATTATTTCACACAATAATCTGGATTTGCAAAATTAAAAAAATTTGCTTTGTTGTCAAATCGATGAAACAAAAAGACATAAAAAATATTTACTATGCAAAGCACTGCAGTCTGGCATCATCATAGAAATGAGCAAGAAATGCTATGTGTTTGCCCTGAACATGTTATTTGTTTGTACTTCTAATGTTTAGATAATATTTTCCTTGTTTAAACATCTCTAAAAAATATTTGTCATATTACGTCTGCACTGATGTGGGTTACAAGATGCAACGGTTGATGCATTGCCATTATCAAACAAAGTTGCTTTAATATTGTGCTCCTGTTACTACATGCAAAAACTGGAAAAATAACAATAAAAAATTTAAATTAAATATAATTTTAATTTGTGCTGTTTTTGCTTTTAGTCATAAAAAATATAAAAAAGATTTTCATCTAATAGCAGAAGGTAATGGTTCAGATGTTTAATTGCATACATTTATCCAAGTTCATTAATTTCACCAATTTATGTTTAGATAGAGAGAGAGAGAGAGAGAGAGAGAGAGAGAGAGAGAGAGAGAGAGAGAGAGAGAGAGAGAGAGAGTGGGTGTGTGTATTGCCATTATATTCTACATTAAATATTTTTATGCATTTTCCCTTCATTTTATTTGTTACTGCTTTGTATACCTGAAAAGCTTATGTCTCCAGCAATACTGCATTAAAGGAAATAATTACCAGAAGAAAACTGGATGTGATGAAGGAAATAAATATATATAAGCCAAGATCAAAGAAATGTGGACAATAGTGGTTGATGGAAGAGTTCGTTTTTAAGCCAAAAAACAGAATAAAGTCATTTGAGTCAGTGCACAAAAACAGTATTTTATAAACACTTAGTGGAAAACAGATAGATAAAAAAAAGCTATTTTGGCTGATGTACTATGCAGTATACTATGTATTATATTCTATACAATTGTACCCTATTTATTTTTGTATGTATAACTTATTTCTGTAAATTAGCAATGGCTTGAATACAGCACTAACATTTAGCATTAACCGGAAATATCTAACAGCATATCTAAGAGCTTCTAAGGATGATGATTTTGGAAATAAAAATGTTTACTTCAAATTTCCCATTTAAATTCATACCTCAAGTTTATCAGCAGTGTAGTAACATGAAGATAGCTTCTCCCTTTTACAATGTTAACCATGAGACTTTTTTGTTGGTTTTAGAACATCTTTGGTGTATTAGGAATGCACTAATATTGCAACACTGGAATTACCACATAACTAAGATTACCTCTATGATTAGTATTAGCATTTGTAAAATAGAGCTCCAAATGGAATCTTGAAATGGTCATTTGACACCACGACTACCATCAGCATTTAATGCAAGGTTTAAAAGGCATGATGGGATACTGAAACACTAACCCTTCACTTAAATGAATAAAACTACATGTGGTTTCCTCCTGTGGATCTTCATCCGGGGCAACTTGAGCCCAACCACCTGAGCCACTATCCTCACTGCTAGTGCTGAAAGAGCGACATGTGCCTTCCACACTGGTAGAGGGTGCTGTGGTTGTCCTGTTGCTGGTGTGCCTGGTGGGGGGGAAGAACATACAGTAAAACGATGTGTCACAAGGTAAAAACCATGCTGTCACCTTAATGACTGTCCTTAAAAAAGCAAAACATATTTTCTAGGAAGCACATTGTTTAGCAGAAATAACAATATAGTTGAAGCAAGAGCAATAAAGCTGAAGCACAATCAATATAAATCAAGTAATATATGGTATCCACCTACACTACATGGCCATATTTTCTAGACACCTGACCATCAGACCCATATGTCCTTTTAAACATTTCATTTCAAATTTAGTCCTGGCTTCTGCAAAGGTTTTATATGAGGTTTTAAAATGTAGCAGCCTAAGGATTTGCCCATTCTGTCACAGGACCAGTTGTGAAGTCAGGCACAGATTTTTCCCTGTATGGCTGGAGATGTTGCTCTGCTTCCCTGCTCAGCTATGGATACCAACCCACCTGCCTGCCTGGATAAAGTGCATAACCAGCACCCAACCACTGCAGCCAGGAACATTGCTTTGCCCCCTTGATCTCCATAGACATTTGCTTTGCCATGGTCATTGCTTCCTCTGTTCTTACTGTGGTTGTTGATTACATTAAAAAAAACCTTTTAAATCTGTTTCTAAACACTAAATACTTGTAATTATTTATACGGCATTATGTTTTTTCCATATAGGAAATTCCAAAATATACTATAAGTTCCTAGAGCTATAAAAAGCTAAAATTTGACAAATAATAATAAAATAAAGTGTGCAGGTTGCAGTTGTTCAATTTTATGTTCTGCCTATCACTGTGTAGTAAGCAAGTTTCAGGCCATTAGAGACAATAGGTAAATAGTATAATAGTAAAAAGAAATGGTCAGCTTTCTTTTGTTTTTCCCTTCTCTGCTTCTTTCTCAGACAGATAAAAGCTGTTCTGGTAGTTTAAAATGTTACCTTTGTGTTTGTGTTTCTGCAATGTAAAAGCTAACGAAAAGCTTATCTATCGCTCCTTAAATTGTCTGATTGGAAGCATGACTCTAGGGAAGTGTCTTTGTGGGTTTTTTTTGATGCCATACCTGTTCTGAATTGATGTTCCTTTGTCGCTGCTACTTTGAGGTTGAACATTGGTGTTTGAATCTCTAATAAAGTGACTATCGTACTCCATGTCTTTAGTTCCCTCATCCTTTTGATCTGGCTCAATGTGGATCAGAGGTACTTCTCGCTGTCCATGATTTGCACTCTCTTGCTGGGACCAGTTTTGGCCAATTCTTGAGCAGGACTGCACAAAACCTCGCCTCCTTTCACCAACTGAAGCATGACTAGCCATGACTTCCTGTTGGCATCCAATAAGTGACTTGCCACTCTCAACAATGTCTGAGGCTAGGCGATTTGCAAAGCACTGGACATGTGGTTGCGATTCAGAGGAGTCTTGCTCTGTGCTGTCCTCAGAGGGTTCGGTTATGATTTTGTTTTTACGCATCAGAGACTCAATAGAGCTGGCCCAGGTCTCATGGATAAGCATATCTGTTATATGGTCTGTCTGTCCACGCTTGTACAAACAGGAATCAGATTTACATAATCCTGTGGATGACACAGAGTTAGATGGATAAATGTTGAGAGAGTCACCATGGACATTTCGGGCAAATCCATCAAACGAGTTGGCCTTAATGGGAGAGTTTACTGTTAGCCTTGAGTCAGATGATCGTCTGTCTGGAACAGATGATTGACGGATGCAGAAGGGAGTTCTAGAGGGTAGAGGCAAAAGGGTGTTGCTCCAATCTTTGGTTTTAGTAATTCCATAATCTTTATTTTCTTTGTCCATATCTTTGAGCATGTAACGATAAAACTCCTCAGTAATGCTTTCTGTACTGGACTGTTTGGAAAGGGATGATGATGTCCGAACATTGAGGTGACCATTTTTCTTGCTTGTCACCTGTTGAACAGCAGCCGCTAGGATGCTGGTGGCATTTTTCCCAGCATAATAATCCAGCAGTAGGTCAAACCCTCTGCCTTCTGTCTCCATCTGGTTAACCATAAAACGAGAAAACTCATCAGTAATACTCTCACAGCTGGACTGCTTAGATATTGAGCTTCCCCTGCTTAAGTTGTGACCTAGTCTGCTTCCTGGATCTAATGTATTGGGTGCTCCCGAAGGATCTGCTTCTTCTTCTGGGATACTTTCATAGCTGGAGGCTTTTCCACGAGTGCTCCATCTCTCACATTGTAGTCGGCTGCGAGATGACTGACCTGATTTGGATGTGTCCACTACATTCAGTTCAGGACAGTTCATAATCCTGGCTGTGACCTCTGAGGCAAAAAGTGCAAAAGGGTCTGACAATGCTGGATCATCAAGATTGACGGTTTCATCAACTACACGGTTCACTAGTCGCTCCATGAGCTCAGGCTGCTCCTCGGTTTTGCGCTTGATCTCGCTGAGGCGAGGTGCACGGTGCTTTTTAGCTGTCACTACTCCATTCTGTGTCTCTTTTCTCCGGAAAGGTGCAATTGTGCGACAGGGCAACAAAAGACCCTCAGACACTTCAGATCCTCCCTTCAGGGCACAAAACCAGGGTTGCTTGCCACTCGAATTTTCCAGACATATTGCTGCTAGCTCTGTAGCCATAGAGACGACAGTGGTTGCAAGGTCTTCAGCAAAACATGCAACAGGAGTCTTGGACTCACCTTGATTCGTTTTAGACACTGCCATAGTTCCTGTAGATGAAGCTTCTTTGATAGTGGCAGAAGTAGTTTTGTTTTGTGTGTGTTTGGTGGGCTCATTCACATGTGTTTCATTCTTTTTCTCTGCTTGCATGGCTTGGTGCTCTTGTTCCTTTGTTCCTGAAAGTAAAGAAAGCTTTTCTAGCTCATTGGTATTTTCAGGCTGTTTGAGTTCCGTTAAATGCTGCAGTTGACTTATTGCTTCACCTCCAGGCTTTGTGGTGGCCTCATATTCTTTTGCACTGACTTCACTTATTTTCCTATCCGATAACTCCGGGGTAGATTTTGAAATATCACCAAATTTTCTTGATGTGGCACACAGAACATCAAAAAACAAGCTGTTTACACTCTCCAAGATTAAGTTGTGTACATTGGAGGCATCCTTCTCTCTATGCTCTTTTCTTTTTACAGCTTTCTCCATTGCATATTTAAACATGCTCTCTGCCATCTCTTGGGTAAAATCATCCATTGTCATATGGTTCTGATAGGACCTTCTTGGATGCATGATACCATCCACAATCTTGTTATGTGTGGTCTCCAAGAAGTTTGCTATGCTAGTGTAGTTCTGTTTGTGGATGAGGACTTCTAAAGCTTCCTTTAAGAAAATCTCAGCTATGGTGGATCTAAATGTGTCCATACTGGATCCTTCTGCCACATTGCAGTGTAATGTAATGGCTGTGGAAGCTTGAGCCGCTGATAGCAGTCCAACTGATGTTGCAGACAATTCACATGAATCTTTAGTTACACCTGCTGTATGTACTGCTCCTGTTCCTTGGGACATTCCACATATTCCAGAAGACAATGAATAGTCTCTTTGCTCTAACTCTCTGCCCTCTTCTTCATCCTTCTCCTCCTCATCATTTGCTGGTTCTAGCACTAGTTGCTTCGTGACCTGTGGGTTGCTGATTGTGCCGATGATGCTAGCAGCACATGCTAAAGCTATCTCTACAGGCTTAGCTGTATGCCTTATTGGAGAGCTGTGATGTATGTGAGTTCCTGCCTCTTGTCTGTCCTCTTTTTCAGGTGCACCAAAGGATTGTGTTTCAGGCCATTCAGATGGCTCATCACAGTTATCAGGACTCTGGACTATTACAATTTTTGGAAGTTCAAAAGAGTGTGTTCTTGTTCTAGTGGCCTCATCTAATGATTTTTTTGGAGAGTTAGAGATAGACACTGTTGACTCATTGGAAAAGGATGACTCGTCTTGAGAAAGGTAGATAAACGCATCCTGCAAAACGGATTCGGCAAGGCTGGAGGCATAATTTGACTCTTTGTTGATTTGTTTCCTATTTTTAGAAGTGATATTGTCACGTCTGTTGGAAGTCCTGGAAACTTTATGAGATTTGCAGGAAGCACAAAGCGTGTCCGAGTCTTCACTGGCATCTCTCTCCACCATGCTCTTCTTCTTAGTTTGTTTTGTCTTTTGCATTTTAGTTGATTCTAGTAAAACTCCAACATCTGTCTCTATTCAGATAAAAGAAAAATAGTTTTTGCATTATCTACATAATTTTGTAATATGGACAACTTCATTAAAGGCAAGTCAAGACACAACAAAAAAAATATATACTTTAAGTATTAATACAGACATACTACAATTTCTAATTGTTATAGTAACCATTCAATCATGGGTGACATACAGTATCATTAAATTTTATTACAGCTTTTTACTACTTCTCCTTGTCTTATAAACAAACCTCACATGAAGATTGTTGTATCTTAAAATAAATATTGCATTGGCCCCAAAGTAAGCCTAACCTTCACAAATATGCTGTCTTATTTCTCATGAGAGTTTAATTATAGATTAGTCTTGCCATGGTGGAGTGCAGGTTTCATTGCATTAACCCCCAGCTTCTATGGAACTCTTAATCTCTAACACTATTTTGATATTATAATTAGCATTTTCTGTTGATGTATCAACATTTGGTTTGAGAGTATGCTGACAATTTTCTATACCAATTTCTTTGTTAATTATTTGTTACACTGTTCAATACCTAAATACAAAGTTTTACATCCATTGATGCTTCTTTGTGCATCATTGGCAGTAAAGTGATCCTTAAGACATAAAAGTAAAACATGATTAAATAAGGAAACAAAAAGGGCCAAAGTGTTCCTGAGAAAAATAATTTGGAAAAGCATTGAATGCTGATCTATAATTAGGCATTAAAAGTGTTCCCAATAATGGCACAGCAAATGTTGTTTGCTTAGCTTAGGAGAATGCTTAGTCAGCTCACGAGGGAGTCCACTGTTAGCATTTTTAGCCATGTGCCTATGCGTTCCCCGAGGAGCGCTCTCTAAGGAGAGTCCTTACCCTAAGTGCTCGGCCCCGTTTTTGCCGAGGCAAAGCGGCGGCAGAAGTTGTGGGGCTCGCAGATCAGATGAGTTCTCTCCAGCGTCTCCTGCTGGGTTAAGTGTACGTTCTCTGTGGGGAAGCATGGAGAAACAGTCCTTTGGCGGTTTCTTCTCCCGGCATGAGTAGCGTGGTTCTCTATATTGGGGGCTAACAAGCCTGTGCTGTATGAGGAGCTCCTGGAGGTAGCGACGCAGGCTGTGTCCAAGCAAATAGCTTGGCTGGACGAAAAGCAGAAGCAGTGCACACCCAGTGAGCTGGACAAGCGTTTCCTGTGCCCCACGTCACAGCCTCAATGCCGGGGCCTACCATTCTTCCCTGATCTGCACATCGAGGTGCCCAGGTCCTGGGAGACCCCATACTTTTCCCCACGAATAGGGTTAAAAAAATGCAGCTATGGGGTGATGCTAGGGTGCAAGAGATGCTAGCTAGCTATCTCTCCCCCGGTATGGCATCATTGCTATGGCCCCGGTACTGCCTACTAAAGTAGTAGATAAGGCTTATGCGGCAGCAGGTCAGGTTGTGGGTTGCATCCACACGATGAGTCATGACGAGCAATGCTATGAGCAATTGACGAGGGATTCAGCTCTAGTGCTGACGATTTAAGGAGTTACGTCACACTGTGACCTAACCCGACAAGTTCAGGAGACCACGGCGGTGTTTCAGGACGCACGGCTTTGCATCGCAAAGCCCAAAAGCATCGCTACACCCAGATCGAAAGACAAACGGGCAGTGGTGCAGCGGCCCTGACAATCAGAGCACCCTACATCGAGGGGGTGGTGTACACCTCATTATACGGTACCCGTACCTCCTTGACACCACCAGGAGTCTAGGCTGTTAGCTCTTTCACAGGATGTGCTACAGAGTGCAGTCTCCCTCAACTGGGTAACTCCTTTCATCTTCACTGGGGATAAAGAGGACCCGTCACTGCTCAGGAAGCATCCACGGTGGCAGGGCATTGCTCCAGCCTTTCTGAGAGGGTCAAAAACCAGAGGGTCAGAGATGCTGGTTCCCTTCCCAGAAGATCAGACTTCTGGGAAGAGACGGCCAGGCTTTTAGCTCTCCCACAGGATGTGCTTTAGAGTACAGTCTTCCTCTAGCAGGTGTCTCCCTCTATCTCTGCCCGAGGTATTGCTGTGGATGAAGGAGACCCGCTGCCTCTCAGGAGGTCCTAACGGCTGTAGGGCACTGCCTCAGCCGCACTGAGAGGGTCAGAGACCAGCTAAGATTTCCTGGCAGCTTGGGAAGACCTGCCAGATGTATCTCTGTGGGTCCTGCACACAATAGAGAGGGGTTACTCGATTCAATTTAGGTCCTCTCCTCCCCGGTTCCAGGGGATGTCCCTGGTGGGACCCAAGCAGGCTCTGGTCCTGGAACAGAAAGTGCGCACCCTTCTAAGGCAAGGGGCCATCAAGGTGGTTCCTCCCTTAGTCAGAGAGTTAGGCTCTACAGCCAGTACTTTGTTGTTCCAAAGAAGGATGGCAGATTGCAGCCGATCCTAGATCCACTCACTCACAGGATGCTCACCCTCTAGCAGGTTGTGGAGAAAGTAGGAGCAGCTGTTTGTCTGCTATGGCCCTCATAGGATAGGTTTTCCGGCCAATAACCAGTCTCTCAGTAGATGGATTGTGGATGCAATTTCCTCATGTTATGAGTCCTTTGGCCTTTCTTGACTCCTTTCAGAGTCGAGGCTCATTCCACCTGGGGTATGGCAGCCTCTACAGCCTGGTCAGCTGGAGTTTTTCTCCAGGACATATGTAACACTGCGGGCTAGTCAACCCCTTTGACCTTTGTCATGTTCTATGACCTCGACATTAGAGCCACTGCCGGTTGTGCTCAAACACACTAGGCAGGGATTGGTCAGTATAGCATGATTGGACACTTGTTCCCAAAGCATTTCGATACCGCTCGAGTTCCTGAAAGGGAACATCTCTAGGTTACGTATGTAAACCTAGTTTCCTGAGGAAACGAGACGCTGCGTCAACAGGCCATACTTCCTGCATTCCTGCGGCGCTTACCTTCTCTTTTTACAGAAGTTAATGTCGCTACCATCGCTTACCCATTTTGTACCTTCCTGGTTTTCGCAGCGTCGCCTGTTGATGATGTCACGACTTGCCTATTGGCCAGATTTCACAAGTGATTCAGAGTGTGGACAACGCGAGGTATTCCCAAAGCATTTTAACGCAGCGCCTCATCCCCCTCTAGAGACGGTTACAGTTAAATATTGAAATGACCTGAAAGTGATGAGTAGGATCAAGCTGATATGGAGATGAATTAAATTTAGCTATAAGCTCCAAGATGAAAGCAGGCTATAAAAAGCCAGAAGGGTTTAAATATTTTGTTGGCAGTAAGTGTTACCTAAGGGGGAAAAGTCAGAATTGCTAATATGTTTTGCTGATTTTTTTTTTTTTACATCGTATAGTGGATCTAAAAGGATCAGCAAGGGGGCAGGCTGAAAAAGGGTGTTAATAGTATAAAGAAATTTATTTGGCCTAATGTCCAGCACACGCAATAACAGAATAACTTCGTCATTCTGCTACACTTGTATCACTGGCTCGAAAAAACTAATTAAATACACTGTTCTGGATCTGTGATTAGATGAGCATGACACTCATGACATTTACTACTGCCTGTAGTGTAATTTTGAAGGCAAAAAGTAAGGAATGTTTAAGATTTTAAAAAGTAGATAGAAGAAAGGGTGAAGTGAACAAATAAAATTTTCTTAAACTAGGGAGAACATACGCTCAACCCATCGGGAGGGGCTGGAGAGGACTCTTCCATCTCCATGCCTTAAACTAGACCTTTGTTGAGTTTATGGATAAACAAGTATAACTTAATACCAATTTCAAGGAACAGATACCTGCACCGCAAAGCAAGTCTAGTCTTTTTAAACATTTGACCTTGCTCTGACCTTGACAAGCTTAATTATAACATACAATAATTTAATCTGCTCATTACAATGGTCATTCCATTTAAAGCTGACAAACAGTTATCCACCTTTTTTTCAGAAGATCGAACAAACAATCAAACAAAAATCTCAGCTGGACAGACAGTCAACTCAAAAACATGCAGACTTGGATTTATACAAATGTTTGGACACCACTAATCATATTGCAAATTTTGTCGAAAGAAGTAAATTCTATCCAAATAAGAACACACAATAAATATATATTTAATAAATAGTATTTAAGGTATGTGCAAACGTTTGGCCCCCCTTCTAAAATAATACTTAGTACAACCTAGTTTTCCTTTGTAATTTTGTTAAAACCCATAGTGGCACAAAGAGTTGCCCAAACTTTTGCATACAGCTGTATGTGAAAGAAATGATAAATACATTATATAGAGATTATTGGGCAGAAAAGACAGACAGATGAATAAACAGATGAACAGATCCATGTACAGCCAGATTTGTGGACTGCCGGATGTTCATTTATTTTGTTTGGGTTAGCAATGTATCTGGGAATGCTGGGGCATTGCTGGGGTGGGACTACAACCTGAATGTGTATTCACAGAAGTATATTTAGGTTAAATTATAAATGAGAGGCTTTTTTATCAAGCAATGAAAATTATTGATGGGTGGAAAGGAAGATAAGCAGATGGGTAGAGAGATGAAGAGAAGTGCATTAGACCAATGGTTCATATGTAAATTCTTAATATTTGGTTTATGGGTGGATAAAATCACAGATATAAGAGTGCATAGAGTATGGATAATTGATAGACAGACAGATAGATAGATAGATAGATAGATAGATAGATAGATAGATAGATAGATAGATAGATAGATAGATAGATAGATAAATAGATAGATAGATAGATAGATAGAAAGATGAATACATAAGTAGATGTGTTATTTACCATTTTTGTCATCCTCACTTTCTTCCCCCAAATGTTCGGAGGCTGTCAGGAAATCCTCCTCTATGGATGAAACGGAACGGTTTGTGTCATCATCACAGACACGCTGATTAGCCAAACGAATATGCCGCTGCTTCTCCTGCCCATACTGTAGACCAATCAGGAACTTGTTAATCTGAAGGACGAGGCTGTCTGACTTAAATGGGCGACATCGACTGGCATTCTGAATCACACACACATCAGCTGCTCTCTGGATCTGTAATACACATGTACACACACACACACACACACACACACACACACACACACACAAACACAGCTAAAATTATGCATTTTTTTTACGGATGCACTGAGGCAAATGCTGCCAGAATCCTAAAATAACACGAAATTCTTTGCTGCATGAAATACACTTGGACCAAACAGCTGATCATACATATGATAATATTCACCACGGCATCAAACGTGTTATTCTTATAGAAATGCTGTCAAAAGTAATGTACTTTTTTTTTGTACATATATAGTCTAAATAATGAAAATGTGACTTTGTTGCTCATACATTCTCACACATTCTAACATGTTCAGACACATTCCTTTATTAAACTGGTTAGTCCTTATCTACAGTACAATACTATAACACCTTATTAGAGTGCAGCAGAGAGAAAACATTGACTCAGAATGCACACAATCATTTCATTATTTACTAAAATAAATTTCTTGCTTGACTTTCCAGGATACTCACATGTGAGTGTGCGAGGTCACGTGGGTAAGTATCAGGTGACTCCAGGCCATTTAACAGCAGAATTTCATGTTCTTTGAGTGGCCAAGAACCAAGCCCCTCAACCAGTCGTGGCAGATCAGAAGACACAGTTGCCAGCTTCTAGAAATGTAACCGCAATGATAATAATAATAATACGAAGGGATATTAATTATTCATTGCACTTCAATCATGATAATGATGAGATAGAAGGAACAAGGAAGATGTATATGAATGAGTTAACTTTGAGTTAAGCGCTTGATTGGTAAGAATTTTAATTGTACCAACATTCCTTCGTTTAATTTAAATAGAAAGAGTCACATTACCAAAATATTAACTGACATTATCTTTGCCAATCATGTGAAACATTAGAGATTAACCTCAATTACACTGCAAGAGTGAATAAAAATAAGATGTAATTAAAAAATGAAGAGGAATATCAAATCAATAAAATATCCAATAATCCACTTCCTAGCATCAACAATTGCACAATAATAATTGAAATATTTTAAAAATAATAGGTAATAATTCAAGGGTGAGAGTATTCTTTAAAAGTGTGTTATATTATTACTTAATTTTCTTATTATTAATAAAAGGTTTAAATTAATTATATTAATTGAAATGTAATCAAAAACATGAAATGTGCCTACACTGCTATAGTGTACACAATTGGAACATTTGCATTTTTGCACATAAAAAATTTGGAAATATACAGACTAATGGAAGATAAAAAAAGTAATCACTCACTGTTTACAGTTTAAAACCTAAAGCTTATATTGCTTGACTTTTAACGTGATTCTTTTTAAGGAGAAGAGTTGCTAAGACAGTGTGCTCAAACAAAAACTGTCTGACTGAACAGTGAGAGCCCTACAGAGCATGGTCTATGGAAGCTATGTAATTTGTTATTTGGTTTGATAAAAAAGTAGATTTTTTTTATCTGACATTTTTCATGCAACACAGCTTTTAGGAAATAGACCAAATTATGTATAATGCCAATTTTATACAAATATTTTTGACCATTGCTAATGATCAGAAATACGAGTTTGTGCATGTTTTTGGAGTCTAATGTCTGGAAAGTAACATAGTGATTTAGCTTTAACCAAAAGATGTGATAGCAGACTACAATTCACATTCAAGGAACAGTATGAAACACTTCCTAGTAACTGCCAATAGACACTTTCTTCTTGAATATTTATTTCAGATAATACAAATGAAAGTAAATAATAATATTTTAAATAAATACTTTAAATAATAAATCAATACAAAACTACTATTAATTAGTAGTCATTTTGTAATTGGTTTCTTAATATTACTAACCATATTTGCTACAGCTTTGGTTTGGAAATGTTTTTGAGAAAATGTCATGAACCCCATCTTCCCATCTGTGTGTAGTCCTTCTTTGTTTACACTGTGATCAGGACTTTACAATATGTTGCACTTTTGGTTAATTAAACAGCAAGCCACCTACCTTGAGGCAGATGTTGTCATGTTGGTCAGTTGCACTTGTGTCCAAACTTACAAAGCAGATCTGTGCACAGAGAAACACACACACACACACACACACACACACGCACACACACACATGCAACACATAACAACAATTTACATGATTAGCAGACAGAGACAGAACAAAAGAAGGAAAGAGAGATTTTGAGTAGGTGTAAGAGTGAAAGAGAAAGACCAAAGCTGAGTAAAGGAAAGCATGGAGGGAAGAAAAAATAAACAGAAAAAAAAGAAATAATAGGAGTAGAATGATAAAAGACTGAAAGGCAGAGAAAGAGTATAAAACAAGCATTTGTTTATTGAGAGATTGGATGAGCTAAATAGACAAAAGAAAAAAAAAGAAAGTGTGAACACTGAGATGAGGGTCAAGAGAACTGAGATGCTGAGAAAAGTGAAGAGAGAAACAGAGAAAGATAGAGGCAGATGGAAGGAGAGTGAATGTGTGAAAAAAGCAAAAAAAAGGAGAGAGATTGAACAAGAAAACAGCAGAATGAGAACATGAAGGAAAAAAGTCAATGGGAGAGTCTGAACTAGAGAGTAAGAACGAGAAAGATGGTTGCATGTCCTTTCCAAGGACACTCTCATTAAACTTCCATTTCCCATTTAAGTGGGCTGACGTGTGGGCATGTTTGTGTGTGTGTGTGTGTGTGTGTGTGTGTGTGTGTGTGTGTGTGTGTGTGTGTGTGTAGATGGTCTAAAAATTGCCTCTTTTGGGACACTGATAATGTCCAGCAGAGGTGATGGAAAGAGAGTGCAAGAAGGACACACCTAGGGAATGAAGGAAGGAGTAAAGGATAAAGGGTAGAAGGGAGGGAAGGGGAAGTGAAAGAGCTATGTTGTGTGTGTGTGTGTGTGTGTGTGTGTGTGTGTGTGTGTGTGTGTGTGTGTGTGTGTGTGTGTGTGTGTCTTCATAGTTCACTAGGCACTCAATGAGGCAAGAAATTCACATCTGTGTTCCCGGATACAGCACAATAACCAATCACATCCTCTCAACTCAACCTCCAAACCAATCAGGTGACTCAATGACTTCATCACTCAAAGGATCTGCCAGCTTACAATCAACCCATTTTTATTCCGGTCAGCCAAAGAACCAGTTTCCATCTGCTTATTTCTCATTTGCTTAAGTTTAAAATTGCATTCTGTTAAACAAAATTGTGTTGCACTATGAGCTATATTGTGACTGCTAAAAGCCTAGCTAGCTATTACATAAATTAGATAAATACTATATGCTACTGTTATACACAAGGTCCACAAGTGTGAAAACCATCATGCTCAGCAACAGACACCAACCAGGCATAACATGACTTTATAACATTATGAACGGTGAGTGAATAACCCTGATTTTCGCATCATCATAGGACCTGTTGGTGGGTGGGATACATTTGGTAACAAGTGTGCGTAAAGATTTTAGTGAGTTTGACAAGGGCCAAATTGTGAAGGACTGGGTCAGAGCATCTCCAAAACTGCAGGTATTGTTGGATGTTACTAGTCTGCAGTGGTCAGTATCTATCACAAATTGTACAACGAAGAAACAGTGGTGAACCAGTGACAGGGTCATAGGTGACTCTAGGTCAAATTACTAAAAATGTTAATGCTGTTAATGCTCGATGTGTCAGGACTGTTTTAGCAGCAAAATTGGACGGTGGTCAAATATTAGGAAGGGGGTCATAATGTTATTTCTGATCAGCAGCCATTAGATTATCCTGGTCAGTGTAACTCACAAGGGCTATATCCTTTATTCTGCTGTCTCTTGTGAATGTATCGAGTGTAATCTTGTAATGATATATTTTGTGTAGATAGAGCATCATTCTAATAAAAAATATATTCTGTTGCAAAACCTCATAGATTGAAACAAAAATGTGGTTAGGGGCAAGGCCTGGATCTGACATTGGTTTGAGAACTGTTTTTTCAACGTATTTCCTATCACAAGTGTCTGACAGTGTGATTTTTGTGTTTATTTATTTCCTTAAATTTACATTTAAGGCATTTGGCAGACGCCTTATCCAGAGTTGTATACATTTATCATTCATACAACTGAGCAGCTATGGGATTAAGAGCCATGCTCTGGGGCACAGGAGTAGCTGCTTGGTGTTGGATTTGAATTCATGACCTTAAGATCAAAAGTCTAATACCTTAACCACTAACCTACTGTACAACCTTTTTTTCTTTGCTTCAAGCAACATAGCTGAAACAAGTTACCATTAATACTAGCTGTTGATAATAACTTAATGACTAAACAGCATATATATTGCTGTGTTTTCATACTGAAGTTACTACATCAATCACATTTATTTAAATCAACGTTTAAGTGACAGTTACACTAAGCAAACCCACAGCACACTTATGGTCCTCTTTTAGTCAGAATGTGTTGATTTGCATTTGATCAAAAGTCTTAAAGGTTCAAGTAGATATAACTTGTGTTTTATATTTATATTTTTAGCAATTGCAAAATGCTTTTGAGACATAAATGTTTAAATACATTCATGGTACTATACTTACTATACATGAATATAATATGTTTGTTATGTAATTTCCATATAGGTTCATCGCAAAATAATAGCAGATTTATAGATCTAACATTTATTTATTTCTCAAGATGCTGCTACTCTGATTTGGATGAAGTGTTAATAAATGAAATTCAAACTAGTTAGATATATCCAAAGCTTGAAAGTGATGAAAAACATTAATCTGGGTGCAAAACAGGAACAAACCCCAGATGGTTGTCCATCCTCAGGACACCATGTACGCACATTCACACATAAGGGCAATTTTAGCATAGGCAGTTCAGATCTGGCACATTTTTTCGGATGTGAGAAGAAACCAGAGAATCCAGAGAAAGCATATGGGCATTAGGGGAGAATATGTGAAAATCCACAAAGGCAGTAATCTGAGCTCAGGATGGAACTGAGTACCCTAAGCCGTAAGGTTTAAAACTACCTGCGGTGCCACAGTTTCACCCAGTTACTGAGTCAGAAGAGAGAAAAATAATCTAAAATCTAGTGAGGTGCTGTGAGTCACCCTGAAAGGTTTGTGACAGTAATTGACAGTCAGTTGCTACTTCAGCAGGTTTTAACCAGAAGCAGAAAGGAGGTCTTCTGTAAGCTGCTATTATGCTTTCAAGAATCCAAATCCAGTAATTGTTAGCCAAAGCCCTGTAAATAAGTAGATATGTAAACATCTCTACATGAAGCGAAACCCTGATACACAAAGCCAACCCTGATGAAATAAGCCCTGATAAAACTTTAGACCAAATGAAAATACAGTATGGTGGAGAAAGCTTCCATACCGAAACAATCAGACAACTAAGTTGCCACTTACTTAAAGACCTTTCTCTCTCTCTTTCTCTTTCTCTCTCTCTCTCTCTCTCTTTCTCTCACACACACACACACACACACACACACACACACACACACACACACACCCCACACACACACACACACACACACAGCTTTAAACCTCCACCTAGCTAAGACAAAGTTGATCAGCACTAATGAGAGACCATGGGTACCCTAAATACCAATCACATTAAGCTGTAGCCTAAGACCTTCAGCATTTACATCAAGTTTATCATCCCTACTAAAGTACAAATTTGTAAAGCCAGACAAAAAGAAAGGGGAGAGATAGAAAGAGGGATGGGTGTGGGAGCAGAGGAGACAGAAAGTAATACGTAATCTCTTGGATGTATGATAAAATATGCCATTTTGTATTATAAATTGTATACACTGTAACGAGGTCGGTTTTAACTCTGAAAGTGAAAAGGATGAGGACAGACACTTTCACAAAATGATTGTTTAAACAGACAAGGGGAGGGTGGAAGGAAATATAAAGTATGAGAAGAATACATTATTTCAAAAGAGAGAGAGAGAGTTAAGACTCTGAATGATTGTTATAACAAAATGCATCTAATGTAAAAATGTAAATAATTAAAGCATCATTGAATATAACACACACTGACAGAACATTTTCTAAAGTACCACCAGCAGAGAAACAAACCCCAACCATCCACATCTTGACCCCAGTGCCTACCACACAAGCACACATTTTTACATAATCAACAGAAGTCACATGCATTACTCTTATACTAATTGTTATAATTACTGTAATGAATTTTGGTATTACAATAATAATATGATTAGAAGAAGCTGACTGAATTACATGACTTTTGTAAGAAAAATTAGCAAAATACTGGCATAGTATTATTACTCAAGTTAAGCATTTAAAAGGCAATAATATTATATGCTCTTATACAGTTCAAGAATCAAAGTCCTATTTCTTCTTTCTGCTATAATTATTACTTCTATCAATCACATGGCCAAGGATTTGTGGGCACCTGCTGTTATATTAAGGCTTTTAACAACATTGTGTAACATGGTTGTGGGGATTTGTGCCCATTCATCCAAAAGAACATTAATGAGACCAAACACTGATGATAGGCAAGGTGGCTTGGGTTGCAGTTATTGTTCCAGTTCATCCCAAATTGGGTTGTTGTGCAGTGAGGCTAAAGGCTGAGTTCTTTCACTCAAATAAAAAAAAAAAATGTCTTCATGAAAGCTGCTTACAATACAGGGGCACTGATATGCTGGAACATGTTTAGGCTCCTTGGTTGCACTGAAGAGACATTTAAATAGTACAGCATACAGAAGCATCCTATACAATAGTGTGATTCTAAATTTCAGGCAACAGTTTATAGATATGGATCCGATTGTGAGGTCATCAAATGTCTGGCCATATAATTGTACTCTAATTCTGTGGTGATAGTTCTGATACACAGAATTTTTGACCCTGCCTTTTCTTTTGACACACGTACTTTACATTCAATTTGGACTAGTTTGATTTTCATGTATTTTTGAGAGCAACTCAGGCTGGTTTTATCTGGCCTGGTTAGCAGATTATAAGGTACATTTCCCCCTACTTGACCAACAGCTCCAGCTCCTCATACCTTCCCACATCCCAGAAAGCTCCAGGAGCCTTACAATAAAAGGGTAGCCGAGATGATCCCTCTCACTTACAGTGCCCTCCACAATTATTGGCACCCCTGATGTTGATACTTTGTACAACCTCCTTTTGCCAACAAGACAGCACCTAATCTCCTCCTATAACATTTCACAAGATTGGAGAACACAGAGAGAGGGATTTTTGACCATTCTTCTTTCTAGATCATCCAGTGTCCTGGGTCCTCTCTTATGCACTCTTCTCTTTAGCTCGCCCCACAGGTTTTCGATTGGGTTGAGGTCTGGGGACTGAGATGGCCATGGGAGGACCTTGAGTTTGTGACTGCTGAACCACTTTTGTGTAGATTTTGCCACATGTTTTGGATCATTATCCTGCTGAAAGACCCAATGACGACCCATCTTCAGCTTTCTTGCAGAGGCCATCAGGTTTTTATTTAAAATATCCTGGTACTTCAAAGCGTTCATAATGCCATGCACCCTAACAAGGTTCCCAGGGCCTTTGGAAGAGAAACAGGCCCACAGCATCACAGATCCTCCACCATACTTCACGGTGGGCATGAGGTGCTTTTCGGCATACTTATTCGCCAGACCCACTTAGAGTGTTTGTTGCCAAAAAGCTCAATCTTAGTCTCATCTGACCAAAGCACACGATCCCAGTTGAAGTCCCAGTACCGCTTAGCAAACTCCAGACGTTTACGTTTGTGAGTGTTAGTGAGAAAAGGCTTTTTCCTTGCATGCCTCCCAAACAGCTTGTTGGCATGTAGAGAGCGTCTGATGGTTGTTTTGGAGACTCTGTGACCCCAAGATGCCACTCTTTGATGCAATTCTGTGACGGTGAGCTTAGGAAAATTTTTTACTTCTGTTACCATCCTCCTCACTGTGCGTTGTGGCAAGATAAACTTGGGAGCTCTTCCAGCCTTGTTTGTCACTGTTCCAGTTGTTTTAAACTTCTTAATGATTCCTCTGACTGTAGATACCGGCAAGTTAAGGCGAGTGGCTATTTTCTTGTAGCCATTGCCTGACTTATGAAGGTCGACACACATCTGCCTTACTTGAATGGTGTGTTCTCTTGTCTTTGCCATGTTGACAAATGGGTAAGAGAATTAGGCCTCTGTGTCACGTCATATTTATACCCCAGGGAAACAGGAAATCATGAATTACTAATTAAAAGTCCCTAGATACCCTGACCAACATTAGCAACTACAGAAAAATATATATATACAATTTTTTTTTAAATTTTCAGAGGAATTGTTAGGGGTGCCAATAATTGTGGCACACATGATTTCAATTTATTTTTTTTTCAATATGTGTGATTTTTTTTACCACCAAAGTAATGTACTTAAATGAAAGGCTGGATTTTTCTCTTTTTTTGCATTTGGGTTTTATGTTGTTTTAAAAAAAAGGTGAATTTTTAGAAGTCCTGGACCACATCTTAAACAGGGGTGCCAATAATTGTGGAGGGCACTGTATCAGCCATTGAGTGAGTATGCCACAGAGAAAGACCAAAGTCACATTACATATTAGACCAAAATACGAAAGCACACCTGTAACTTAACCAGTCACAACAAAGGATGTTTCAGACATTCTGAGAACGATTCAGGGGCTTAAACAAGAGAACCGCCAACTTCATTCTGTGGTCCTAGATATGCAGCAGCAAATGAGAGCTAACAAAGCCTCCTTACTCCATTAATGTTCAGTTCATTTGCCATACGACAGGGCCCATTTGCCAGTAAGTTGAACCCCTTTACTTGACTATAAACAATGGCCCCTGCCACCTCCACCTAAAGTGGAAAATTATATCCTTCCCCCTTCAGTGAATACACCACCCCCACCTCCTAGACTCAGCACACTCAATTTTGTAGAGGAATTAACCACTAGAATGCAGACACTAGGGAATATAGATCACCCTCCCTCATGTCCATCAACCCCTGAATACTGTGAATCTGAGAGCTACCCTATGGCAATAACTCCACAACAGACAGCAAATTTCTATGCACAGTCCAGGCACCCCCAAATAGCACCTACCAACAGTAGGCCATTCTGAGGAGATACAGAACAGCATATTTACTACCCTCAGCAAGTAAAGATATACAGAGGCCCTAAGCCTAAAACCCCTGACTTCAGTAGGGGCGACCCATGGAAATTTGCTTGACTAAAGGTTTTACAGAACTTAAATATAGAGTCTGATTGACTACGTGGTTGAAGTACCAGAACAGAAACCCTCAGTACATTCCTCATCATATGATGAGCCATAATGGAAAAAAAAACAGAGCTGTTCTCAATTGTTCTTTCTCATACAGAGAACCTGAACAACCTGCTTTTGCCTGGACCAACTCTGGGGTCCTCCTTACTTGGTGTTTTGCAATGGTTCTGGGAGCATCCTGTAGCCTTTAGCAACAACAAGTTAGACTACTGCCAGTGGATAAGCCCTTCCTTTATTTCTTATGCATGATCTGAAGAGAGAGAACCCCCTAGCATCTATGAGTGGCAAGTGCTTCCATTCGGGGCTACATGGAGTCCATGTTGTGCTATTTACGCTTTACAGAAGCATGTAGTGGATAACAGTCAGACAGGAGACAATGTCTGCCCCTCCCTTGAAAGGTGTTTCTTTGTAAAACAAATGTCCACAGAGTGTTGAAACACCTGATGAAGCTAAAGTGTTGGTCAACACACTGAGGAATCTATTAGCAGACAAAGGATTTGAACTACGATAGTGGGTATGCAACTTTTCTAATGTTATTGATTATATGACAAAGGAAGCCAAATCAGAAAGCGGTTAGCTTTGGCTTAACCCAACCAAATCCGATCCTCAAGAACTTACATTAGGATTACATTGGGGGTGTCAGTCTGATACTTTTGGGTAACAAAACCGCCTTGATAACTGTACAACTCCCACAATGAGAAATATATACATGGTAGTCGTAAGCTAATAATACCTGCTCGGGTTCCTTGTTCCCTATTTCATCCAGACAAAGATCCCTATACAGAGTCTGTAGGCTAAGCAAAGAGGGTGGGATAACTCACTGCTGCCAAAGGATATTCTCCAAACATGGCATGATTGGCAAAGGGAACTGCAACACCTTCCAAAATCACACTACCACACTGTTTTTTGTATTCCAAGTTGGATTCTATTAAGTGAGTAAGTACATCTATTCAGTGATGCAAATGAAAGGGCACATGGGTTTGTACCATGCACAGAGGATCCAAAGGGAAGTGCTGAGATAGCGTTCCTCACAGCCAGGTCAAAAGTACTAGAGATTTAAAGCACGTTTGTACTTCACTCTGGACAAGGGCGTCTGCTAAATGCCGCAAATGTAAATGTAAATGAGTAGCCCCTAACCGCCAGGGGTGCTTATCAGTGCCTAGATTGGAACTGTGTGCAGCTCTCTGGTGCAGTTAGCTGCATTACTAGCTAAAGAGCTCATTTCGAAAATGTTATCCTTTGTACTCTGGACTGATTCCACTACTGTGCTGACATGGTTTCAGTCAGAATCCTGCAATTACAAAGTGTTTTTAGGCACCAGAGTTGCTGAAATACAGGAACTTACAAGCGCACACACCTGGCGGTATGTGGAATCCATCAATAACCTGGATGACTGCATTAATTGTTGAAAGACCCTAAAGGAACTTAAATATATGTGGCTCTTGCCCTGGTACTGACACATTACTCTTGATATAAGTACATCTAAAAAACTTGGCTGAATAGAAGAAGTCTACGCCACGAGGCGGGAGGTGAAGAAGGGGTTCCTTTATCTGAGGATCTTAAACCAGCAATAAGAGACATTCTGAAGAAAATTCCACTTGATAGTTTTCTCAAGGACTTCCAAAACTGTTTTGGCCCCTTTACCAATAAAATAGGTAGACAATGTAAGAAACATTGGGGTATCATGTTTAAATGCCTGTCAACCTGAGCTGTCCACATCGATACCTTGATACCGACTCATTTTTTATGGCTCTTCAACTCAAGACACGGAAATCCTTCAGCGTTACTGTCAGATCAAGGCACAAACTCAAAAAGGGGAGAAAGGGAGCTCCAAGAGTCATTCAAATCATTGTGTCATACCCTACAGGCAGTGTTGGGATATAATTCAGATTTAATTCTCCCAGTAGTTCCCATTTTGGAGGTGTTTGGGATTGTGAAATCAGATCAATCAAGTCTGCTCTATTTGCCATTTAACAAGGACAACATTTGACTGAGGAAGTTGTGAACACTGTTCTCATTTAATCAAATGTTTTAAAACATACAGGTCTACATATAATAGACCTGTAGCATGCCTCATTAAGCTACAAGAACTCCAATAGACATGGACACAGTTTCGAGCCCTTCTGATCAGGCAAATTTGACTATGCAAATTTGCAGGTAGCTGTTACAACGGGCTTTGTATTTAGACACTCTTGGAGAAACTCCTTCCTGCGAGTAAATGTTTAATGAGTATGCTCTAAATTTAGGGGGCGCTGAACCATCATTCCACACTTTAACATGGTGAGCGGTGGTGAAGTGAGGCTACAGTACGAGGAGGTGCCTGCGTCTTTTGAATCTGTGGTGTGGAGACATTTCAGTTTTGCTGATGAGTATAATGCCGAGGAAGAAAAAAACGGTAAACAAAAAAATTACTGTCTGCAAGCATTGTTTTACACGTGTAGCCTATTTAAACGGAAACACTTCCAATATGATTGTACATCTGCGGCACCATCACCCAGCAATATCAATGTTTGAAGGCAGGATAGCAGAGCAGGTAATATAGTCCTCCAAAAAACAACCATCCCTCGCTGAATCTTTCCAGCACACATACCCAACTGGTTCAGAGAGACACATGAAAATAACAAAGGCAGAGGGGGTGTTTATTGCCAAAGATTTGCAGCCGTTTTTGGTGATTGGAAATGCGGGCTTTTGTCATCTTATAAAAACACTCGATCCGCGTTACCGACTACAGTCTCACATTTTTTTCAGCACCGATATAATTCCCGACCTCTATGAAAAGACATGCAACAGTATTGTGTACGAATTGACTCAAGCACAGAGCCTTGCTCTGACCACAGATGGTTGGACCTCGCGGGCAACCGTGAGTTACCTCACTGTAACTGTTCACTACATGTCGGATTGGGAAATGAAAAGCGCTGTACTCCAAACCCGTCCGCTGTGTGAAAGTCATACAAGCGCTCATTTGGCAGAAGAGTTGACAAACGCAGTGAATACATGGAAGTTGAGGAGGCCAAATATGTTTAGGAATTTATGTGTTCCTCAGTTTGTACATGGGCTAGCAGCAGCTATGAGATGTCAGTGTTAATTAAAAAATATATTTTTTTTATATTATACAAAACACTAGAAACTAGTGGACTTGACTTTGCTTTTAAGTAAAATAAAGGAGTATTGCAATAAATAGTTTTTTTGTTTCTTCTTAACCTCTTATTGTTGCTATTGCCTAAGCATAGAATAACAAAAAACACTTTTATGTGTTAAGCCATCAGAACCGAACCGAACCGAAAACCGTAGTTAAAAACTGAGGTATGTATTGAACCGTGGGCTAACTGTATTGTTGCATCCCTAGTGTGAAGTGTGCGTATTCCTCATTCCCACAACTGGTGTTATATATTATTATAATTGTTTATACAGTCTTTTCCCTCTCTTCATGTTAAGCGGAAGTGTGATTGTTTCCATTATGTACATATATACATTCTTTGTGCCCTTTGACAACATTGTTTGAGTACAATAAGAAATGTTTAGTAATTTGCTATGCACAAGCTATTCTGTGTGACATCATTAGCATATCGGCGCAAGTTCATTCCCGGCTTGACCACATTTAAATAACTTATAAATAAGGGATTGAAAGTAAATAAAAATATTACTTCAGAATATAATTTGAAGTCTTTCTAACTATTAATATTGATAACATGCTATTTGTTCTACTTGTTTCTAGAACCACACACATACACAAACACACACACTTGCTCCCACACACAACCACTAGCATACCTCAATAGAATTAAATCCCCAGTGAAGAAGAAGCATCGTTGTTGCATTTTGATCAGACGTACTACAGTAATTAATTCAACCTAAACAACATTAGTCACTTAATTACAGGTTCCAAACTAATATTCTTTATATAATTGTTTCTAAAGTCTTTTCCCACCCACTAGCCAGTTCCCTATCCTACTGCTGCTACCAATCCAGGAAGGTGATCGCTATCACATGCTTTCACTGAAACACGTGCCAAGTCAGTCAGCCGTCTCCTTTGGAACTGCGTCTCATGTTGCGTCATAGGGTGGTGTAGCACATTTGGAGGAAAGTGTTATTCACCCCCCTTCAACATGCATGAGCTCACAATCACCCTTGTTTGGCTAGTGTCCTTGCGACTGGCACGGGAGAAACACTATGACACCCCTCCTACAAACAGAGCACAGCCAGTGTTGCTCTTTTTGAGCCCTGGTCACAGATGGCTATGACATCGATTTCATCATGTGAAATCACTTCATCCATCATTAGATATCCCTAAATTGTTACTATAGAAACAAATGTGATTTCCTTGCAGGTGACACCTTCATCAGATCCATGCTGTTAATTAAATGTTATTTTATTTCTATTTATTTTATGTTTCTGTTGAAAAAATAAAGTTTTTATTCAAACCTTCAGACCATAAAAAAATCAAGATCTGCATTGGTAAATAATATTTTTTTAGTGGGTTAGTCTGGGGTTAGTATAATGTCATTTCAGTGGATTAAAATATTTACTGCAATATCAGTGGCTTACGCTGATTATTTTAATACTAGTGAACTACAGGATTTAAAACCAAATTTAAAACTCAAATTCAAAATGTATTAATCCTTAAAAATTCTCATTCGAAACAGTTGTTACCAATTAATAAGACTATTAATATATTTTTTTAGGTTTACCCTACTAGCTTACCTCCAAACTCTGAAAAGAGCATCAGGGTGTGTGTGATTTCCACATGTGATACTATGTGCTATAATGCAACATGGTTAAATAGGGTACACTACAATTAAGCTTGACTGCTGTGATGCACTCATAGATGAAAGAAAAAAATGTTAGCTAGCAAAAGAAAGAAATCTATTTTAGTAGCTTTCCAGACCACTTGTTTATAATATTAGGTCTACATAAGGTTTCTTTAACAGAGGTCTGAATTATTTTTTTAAACTAATTTAAACACATCATGCTGGAGTTTCCATGCTGGAAAGGCTTAAATAATAACAAATTAACAACAGATGATTAATTTTTATTTTCTGAGCCTTGTAAAACTACTTTAGTTTTAATGTTTATTAGTATTATTGCTATTGTTGGTATTGCTATTTCTAGTAAATTATCCTGTTTGGTATAATTGTATATTAATAATTTAGACTTGCTTTGATGTTATAATGCTAATATATAATGCTAATGCTAACTTAATAATGTTAGTAATGTTAGTAATGGCTGCTCATGCTTTTAAGGTTACTTCCTACTTGTATGTAATGTAATGTATTGAATATCTGTCATTTGTCAGGGTGTAAATTTTATCCTTAAACTTCAGTGAGAGTAGTCAATTGAAAATAATTGTTTAGTATAAAATTTTGGTCACACCACAGACATTGTTACCAGTATTGTGCAACTGTACATAAAATGTTTGTTGCACTGGGTGGAGTATTTTACCATTGACTTTGCATTTCAATAAAGTGACCTCTATTACTGGTAATTTGCACACTTGTTGTGATCAGGCTCTTCTGCAACAATGCGATTTTTAGTAACAAAATGTCTGCAAACTTAATCTGCATTTGAACACACTAAACAATTAAATCATGGTTAAGTGTTTAAAATATTTAGTCATGTGACAGAAAGCTCAATTTAACCAATGAATGTTGAAGAAAGGCTTTACTCTGCCTGATCTGGAACTAATTCAAATTGATTGTTTGACATATAATCCCTCACATTCTAATTGTTCTAATAGAACAGCATGTTGGTCATATTCTGTTATTATGGACCAGTTCTTTCATCTTACTTTGTCATTATATTCCTAACAAAATAAAAACAAATCTCTCTCTCTCTCTCTCTCTCTCTCTCTCTCTCTCTCTCTTACTTACTCACTCACTCACTATGCTTGTGTAAATTTGGCACTGAGTAACCAGCAGCTGGTATGTGTGGGTTTAAAATCACAGTGTGGACTCTTTGTGTTAGAGGAGCATGCTGGGTGAGAGGGCTGCAAAAAAAGAACAGTGCCATGAAACCGAACAGACCTGAGTAGGACATAGAATTATTGTAATCTATACCTGAACCAAAAAGAACCCATAATAACTAGGTGCAAGCTAAGTGGAAATTAGAACACCCCCAAATTTTAAATTAGTTTTTTATGACCATATTATTTGAATGTCAGGTATTTGGATAGTTAATGCGGAATTTAAGAGATTATAGGCAATAAATATGTAGAACAAGCAAAAAAGTAAGATGAGCACAGGCTCCCAGATCATCACTTTCAGGGAGAAAGAATGTAAGAGAGGTTAATGCAGAACCTTCTCAAAGTCATATCATCCTTGCATTTTTTTTGCCATCAGCACCTGCATTTCATGTCTATTTTTTGCAAATTGCTTTGTCAAAAACATCCATCCATGACTGAATTGTCCTGAGATGAAGGACACTGTCTTTGCCTTTGGACCCCTGTAGAGAGTAAGCATGCAACGCTGCTGGTGAGGTTTCTTTGTGCTTATAATAAACACTTGAAAGCTCCACTTGCAAAATTGAACAAAAAAAGCATACTTGAAAAAAAACTAATACAGAAAGAATGTTAAAAAACTGTACCTTATATACGTTTGAGAGGATATTTAGAGTCAATGAAACAAAACAGATCGCCATACGACAAATAATGAATTCCTTATTTTTAAATCCCATAATCATATTGATTCAACAGTTTGCAGTTCTGTTGCATTCTTTTAACAACATTCTATACACACTCTTCTCAATACACTGTGCACTTCTGACTGGGAAGACAGCTGTCTCATTTCCCTAAACACCGGAGTTACCAATCAGAACACAGCATGCTAAAGAATGAACCCTGTGAAAGCTAAATTCACCATAATTGTCCACTCAGTGAGGCATATACATAAATTCTTCCCCGTCTAGACAAAACAAACCCAGAGACTAAGATGAAGAGGACGTGGGGAAAAAGAAATATTTATTGACAAACACTTAAAAGATTCTGGTAAATCGTTTTATGAATCATGAAATAAGTTCGAGGGAAGCTGGCCAGCGAGTACAACTAAATTTGTCTGTTTCCACTGTGCACGACAGACAAGAATGGTTCACCACAAATCCATATTCAAAACCATATTCGGACGTATACAAGCTGAGAATTTTTAACCCCTATTAACAAGGCAATGCATGGAGCCTGTGACGATATTGCTGCCTTGTCAAGTGTATCAAGTGTGTATTTATGACTCTAGGCACTTCTTCCCCTGCTTTTTGATCATGGAGTAACTTGTGATGTAGATATGTTTTTTTTTTGGCAAATCCTCATGATTTGAAAAGCTCAAAGATCATGAAAAGCTCATCCATAGGATTTCATTTTTAATTATTTATTTTTGTGTGTTCTTCTGTATGCAAGTTTTTCACACAGTACCAGTACTTAATTGTCCCTGCAATACTTTAATGATAGCAGCTTTTGAATGTGTCATTCAAAAATGTCATTCATCTAATTTTCTAATGTGATTAGATTTGTGAACAATGAAATGCAAGTAAGTGCTTATTTAGTAATTGTTTTGTGTTTTTTGTTTTTAGCAGATGCCCATATCCAGCAAATTATAGAACTGTCCCTATCAAATAATTTTATGAACATCCATCATTATATACATAATTTTGTATAATTTGTTATTAAGTTAAGAATAATGGAAAATTTGACAAACAAACTAATAAATGAGACCTAAAACTAAACATCTGATTAGAACAAAATGTCTCCTTATACGTGTCAAGCCCCTTGTGCACTTGACCTTTACTTGAGTATTGTTGCTGTCCCCAAATGCAAGTGAGCTTTCTGGAAATTTGCATGGCACTGATCACCATACACATGCTAGCACGAATTAAAGCAGAGTGTCTAAAACTTTTGTAAATCTGCAAGGAACTGATATGATTTATTTCAGTTACACACACATTTACAAAAAGATAAATAAGACCTTTTTTTTTTCATTGTTATTGTATGAAAAAGTATGAATGATGTAATTTAGATTTTTTTGTTTCTAAAGACAAGTTACCATAAGGCTGATAATGAACATTTTTAAATGTTTTTATTAAAAAAAATTGTAACTTAAAAAAATTCAACATTGGAAAAGATGTGTGTATTTCCTTTGTATTGTATAGTCAATACAGTGTTGAGTTGAGAGAAAGAATAGTTTTAATGTAGAATAAAGTTTAAAAAATTGATTTAAGTTGTAATGTACATATAAATAATATAGGTGTCATGTGTAGAGCTGTAATGATTCCTTGAGTAATTCTATCCCAAAAATGCTTCAATGCTTAGTTTAGTCAATTTAACTAAACATAAACGCACAACTAGCTAAAGTCTGGAGCGCTCTGGACAGGTAAACATATGCTGCAGAATGAAAAACTGGAGGAATGGGGAGAAAACAGTGAGAGGAGGAGAAAATTGAGGCCAAAGAAAATGTCGGAAAGTTTTCAAGGTTTGAGATCATTTCAAACTAAAACATAAACACCATACAGTGCAGATACAAATTTTAATAATCGGAAATAGATTCATATATTTTTTTATTTATATACATTAAAAAGTGCCTCCTACATTAAAAAGTCCCTCCCCAGTGACTACATAGAAAAGGTAGTGGAGCAAGTTTTTTAAAGCTGGCTATAAATACACAGATTAAGTGCATAGAAGATTTCAAGCAGCTTTTTCAAGCAAGTGCGAGATATAATAAATAAATACGAGTGAGAATAATTATGAGTTTTATTAAACTAACAGTTTCCCATGACTGTATGCAGCCACTGCAGAGGGACTTTTTGAATGCACTGTGTTTGTCTTTTGTTGTAATATGGCAACTAAATGCACTAAATGTATTTTCACTGATATTCTTTTATGCAATTTCAGCAATAAACATTTACATTTTTTAAAAACAAAAAACAAATTACTTGTTCATTATAGGAGGTCTGTCTTATATTTTTCTTTTTTATCTAATATTGCACTTTATAAAGAAAAAGTACTTCTTATCCGATAACTCGAATAATTTGTGGATCACATGACTGAGGCTGTGTGTGTGTGTGTGTGTGTGTGTGTGTGTGTGTGTGTGTGTGTGTGTGTGTGTGTGTGATCTCACACTTACAGTGCAGCCGCCATCATGTTGGTCTTCAAGAAAATTGACTCTGCAAAGCGACTTGTCATTCTTCAGCCAGTAATCGCACGTGTCTAGCACACTGTTACCACACAGAACCTGACAGACACAGAAATTACATTTTATTTTCACCTTATAGCTAATACAATGAATATATGATCCTAATATATTAAACAATTTCCAGATATACAAATGACAATATGCAATATATTAGATAAACAGATGTACACATTTATATATACAGGGAGTGCAGAATTATTAGGCAAATGAGTATTTTGACCACATCATCCTCGTTATGCATGTTTTCTTACTCCAAGCTGTATAGGCTGGAAAGCCTACTACCAATTAAGCATATTAGGTGATGTGCATCTCTGTAATGAGAAGGGGTGTGGTCTAATGACATCAACACCCTATATCAGGTGTGCATAATTATTAGGCAACTTCCTTTCCTTTGGCAAAATGGGTCAAAAGAAGGACTTGACAGGCTCAGAAAAGTCAAAAATAGTGAGATATATTGCAGAGGGATGCAGCAGTCTTAAAATAGCCAAGCTTCTGAAGCGTGATCATCGAACAATCAAGCGTTTCATTCAAAATAGTCAACAGGGTCGCAAGAAGCGTGTGGAAAAACCAAGGCGCAAAATAACTGCCCGTGAACTGAGAAAAGTCAAGCGTGCAGCTGCCAAGATGCCACTTGCCACCAGTTTGGCCATATTTCAGAGCTGCAACATCACTGGAGTGCCCAAAAGCACAAGGTGTGCAATACTCAGAGACATGGCCAAGGTAAGAAAGGCAGAAAGTCGACCACCACTGAACAAGACACACAAGCTGAAACGTCAAGACTGGGCCAAGAAATATCTCAAGACTGATTTTTCTAAGGTTTTATGGACTGATGAAATGAGAGTGAGTCTTGATGGGCCAGATGGATGGGCCCATGGCTGGATTGGTAAAGGGCAGAGAGCTCCAGTCCGACTCAGACGCCAGCAAGGTGGAGGTGGAGTACTGGTTTGGGCTGGTATCATCAAAGATGAGCTTGTGGGGCCTTTTCGGGTTGAGGATGGAGTCAAGCTAAACTCCCAGTCCTACTGCCAGTTTCTGGAAGACACCTTCTTCAAGCAGTGGTACAGGAAGAAGTCTGCATCCTTCAAGAAAAACATGATTTTCATGCAGGACAATGCTCCATCACACACATCCAAGTACTCCACAGCGTGGCTGGCAAGAAAGGGTATAAAAGAAGAAAATCTAATGATATGGCCTCCTTGTTCACCTGATCTGAACCCCATTGAGAACCTGTGGTCCATCATCAAATGTGCGATTTACAAGGAGGGAAAACAGTACACCTCTCTGAACAGTGTCTGGGAGGCTGTGGTTGCTGCTGCACGCAATGTTGATGGTGAACAGATCAAAACACCGACAGAATCCATGGATGGCAGGCTTTTGAGTGTCCTTGCAAAGAAAGGTGGCTATATTGGTCACTGATTTGTTTTTGTTTGGTTTTTGAATGTCAGAAATGTATATTTGTGAATGTTGAGATGTTATATTGGTTTCACTGGTAAAAATAAATAATTGAAATGGGTATAAATTTGTTTTTTGTTAAGTTGCCTAATAATTATGCACAGTAATAGTCACCTGCACACACAGATATCCCCCTAAAATAGCTAAAACTAAAAACTACTTCCAAAAATATTCAGCTTTGATATTAATGAGTTTTTTGTGTTCATTGAGAACATGGTTGTTGTTCAAATTAAATCCTCAAATAAAATTAATCCTCAAAAATACAACTTGCCTAATAATTCTGCACTCCCTGTATATTAAAAATATACCATAAAACAAATATTTTCTATAGAGCAATTAAAATGATCTTTCCTGCCATATTTCTAATATAAAGTTTAAAGATAATAGAAAGATGAGAACTTGCTATGATTTATGATACTAGTTGCCATTATAGTGTATTTTTCATTTTGACATCCTTTTGTACCCCCGAGTCACTGTATCAGTGTAAACAG
>MU553112.1:3005161-3032830 GCA_024362625.1 Silurus asotus | reverse complement strand
TGGGGGGAGTGTGTGTGCATGCGCGCTTTAGTATGTGTAGTGTGTGTTTCTGTTAAAGCGTAAACCAAAAGAAGATAAACGGTGCGCGATTCGTGATGCACGACGCGTGATGCACGATGAGGGCGCGCGCGCGCGCACGCACACACAGACACACACACACACACACACACACACTCTCTTACCCCAGCGTGGACAGCAGCCGCTGCGCTCCCGCCATCCCGCCGTCCGTCCGTTAAACAAAGTACAGAACCTTCAGTAATTCCAAACAATTAAATCCCAAATTGTCTCTCCGTCTCTCTCTCTCTCTCTCTCTCTCTCTGTCTCTTCCTCTGTCTATCTCAGTCGCTCTTTCTTCTTCCTCTTCTTCTTCCCTACCGTTTGTGCGCCCGTGCCAGGACCTGCACGCACGAGCTCCGATCTACGAATGAACGGAAGGAGGGATTCCTGAGCTCGCGCCGACCAAGCCGTGCGTCACTCACGCGTGCACATTTATTTATTTATTTATTTATTTATTTATTTATTTATTTATTTATTTATTTACAGGTTCGCAGTTTAGGGAGGGGTGAAGAACTTTGATATTTTGGGACACTATTGGGAATTTATATATGCTTTCATATGCTTGTAAATAATAATTACAAATAAATACATAAAAGTCTTTGCACTTCACTGTGCATCCGGAAAGTATTTCCACATTTTGTTGTGTTACAGCCTTATTCCAAAATGAATTTAATTCATTATTTTTTTTAAACTCTACAAACAACATAAACGAAGTTTGTTTGAAATCTTTGCCTAAATAAGGTCCAACAAGTAACAGTGCATGTCAGAGCACAAGCCAAGCCATGAAGTCAAAGGAATTGTTTTAGACCCCAGAGAAAGGATTGTATCTGGGCACAGACCTGGTGAAGGGTAAAGAAAAATGTGAAGGTCCCAATAAGCACAGTGGCCTCCATCATCTGTAACTGGAAGAAGTTTGGAACCATCGGGCCTCTGAGCGATTGGGGAGAAGGAGAACCTTCCAGAAGAACAACCATCTCTGCAGCACTCCACTAATCAGGCCTGTATGGTAGAGTGGCCAGACAAAAGCCAATCCTCAGTAAAAGGTACATTACAGCCCACCTGGAGTTATTATGTACATGTGAAATTCTTTTCTTAGTTGGTTTATTTTTTATAAATTTGAAAGATTTGAAATTACAGTTCTTTCACGTTGTCATTATGGGGCATTGTTTGTAGAATTTTATGGAAAATATTTAATTGAATCTATTTTGAATAAGGTTGTAACAACAGGTTCCCTGGTGGTCTGGTGGTTAGGCTGCGGTGCTCTCAACGCTGCGCCCTGGGTTTGATCCCGGTCAGGGAACCAACCCCAGCCTTTAGGGTTGCACAAGCCAGAGCATTCTTAGTGCCGGTCCCAAGCCCGTGCCAAATCAAACATGCCGATCATGAATACGGATGATCTGCTGTTTCGACCCCTAATGGGAGAAGCTGAAAGGAAGTTTTTTGAATAAGGCTGTAACATAACAATATGTGGAAAAAGTGAAGCGCTGTGAATTCATTCCGGATGCACTGTACCTTTGAAAAGAGTTATTGCTGGCATGAAGAGACAAGAAGGAGGAGAGAAGAGTTATTGCTTGGAAAGAGAATCTTCTTCCACGAGAGCACGTGGTCACAATATTATAGTAAAGAATACATTCATGCGAATGCTGCCTGAGTTCCCATTGTTTTACCCAACAAGTGACACAAGCGAGAAAGAACCCTCGTCTCAGTTGAGCAAAAGTTGTTCACATGATGCTTGATGTTTGCAATGCAAATTAACGCTTGTAATGCAAATAAAGTTTTAATCATTTTTTTTTGGCTTGTCCTGCAAAGCATTCATAAAGCAAGAGAATCCAAGGTTCCACAGTGCATAAATCATCAGAACACCAAACTGAACTTCTGCTATGTTTCGGTTTTGCAGACGGTTTTAATTGCCAGATGTGTGTATCATGACACATGCTGTTAAAATGAATTTGCATTAAACCCACCCCCCCCCACCTTCAAAAAAAAGTCACAAACTCTACTTTTTCGTTGGCCTGCCTGCAGTTTTGGCTTACAGCACGCATTCAATTGCTTCATTCATTCTTTTTGATAAGGTTCTGCAATGTCAACATTTATACCCGTCCAGAGATTTTTCACCAAGATCTTTTATTTATGATGGGAGAGTCGGACCGCTGCGCAAAGTCTTCTCCAGCACATCCCAAAGATTCTCTATGGGATTAAGGTCTGGACTATGTGAAAATAATGTCTCATGCTCCCTGAACCACTCTTTCACAATTTGAGCCTGATGAATCCTGGCATTGTCATCTTGGAATATGCCTGTGCCATCAGAGAAAACAATCCATTGATGGAATAACCTGGCCATTGAGTATATTCAGGTACTCAGCTGATGTCATTCGTTGGGCACATAACTTTGTTGAACCGAGATCTGACCAACTGCAGCAACCCCAGATCACAGCACTGCACCCACATGCTTGTATGGTAGGCACCAGGCAAGTCAATTAGCCTCACTGATAAGTGACTTTCTTATGTCTATACAGCTGTTTAGTCCCAATCCCTTGAGGTACCTTTGAATTGTGCATGTAAAAATGCTCTTACTTTCACTATTAAACATGTCCGTGAGTTCTACTGTTGTTTGTTTTACAATTTGATTTGACCAAACATTTAAGTGATTGCTAATCACGATCATTCAATATTTTTTCCAACCACATATGTATACCAATGTATTAGAGCAGTTAAAAGTAGGTGCTTTTAGTACAGTTCTCTCATACTGAATGAATGTTCAACATGGCACCTCATGGCAAAGAACTCTCTGAGGATTTGAGAATTAGTACTGTTGCTTTCCACAAAGATGGCCTAGAATATAACATGACACCATGGTAACACCATGAATCTGAATTACAGTGCAGTGACCATGGTCATACAGATGATTTCCAAAACGGTTTCCACTCTGAACAGGCTTTTTCACAGGGAGGCCTCTACTCGGAGGGCCATAGCAGATGAAGAGTTGTTCCAACTTCCTCCACAGACTAGTACTGTGGATGTATATGTCCAGTGCCCGCACCAGACAAAGACAGTTTAGCTTTTCCTGGTTTGGGGCCTAAAAAGAAGGAGGAATTACTGTAGGTAAGACACAAACGGAAGGTGGCGAAGCGCCATGTGTCTAACATCCAGCAACCAGCTGGATCCCAGCAACAACCTGCGCAGCTCTGCTGAATTCTATGCCCAGGAGGATTAGGGTAGTGCTAGACAATAGTGCTTACACAAAATATTCACCCTTTGGACACAGTGTTGACATGTTCACTTAGGATGTACCCACTGTTGTTGCCAGCTATTTTGACAATAATGGCTGTAAGTTGAGTTATTTGCAGAGAACAGTAAATCTGTACTGCTACTCTAAAATAAATACAAGTTTCATTATTGTAGTATTGTCACTTAAGAAGATATACTAAAATGGTTGCTAAAATGTGAGAATCTACTAAATTTTGTGAGATTACTGTAAATATATTGTATGTATAATACAAAAAACAAAAAACAAGATTATGTAAACATTTCTGATACAAGAACAAAATATGAATATTTTTACATTCAGAGTATATTATCTATAAATCATGTATATTCTCTCAGTGCTTTATGTGTTGTTGTGCTGTAATACTTTAACCTTCCTCTGGGACAAATAATGTGACCAATCTATCTTTCTAAGCGTGCATATAACATTCTAGTGGGTCCCTATGAGGGACACCACTTTATTACAACAATAAGATTACTGCAACGTATGATTTAAAAACTAAAGAAGCCTATGTGTGCTGATAGCTAACAAATGAGTTTATGGCATTTTGGGTTATGATCACCACATTTCCGATGAAAATATATAAAACATTACCCCCTACAAAGTCATAAGCATCAACAGATATGTTTGTCATCTCTCTAGTATAAACACTTTTATTTTCTTTGCGATGTGCAAATATGTCTAGGCATGGCTTCATCATTAAGCCACTGACTTCCTGTCAGAACCTCCACAGTTACAATATTTTAATTTTACTTCATGTCTTTTTGTGTCAATCCTTTATTACAGGTGGAGACCATCTTATGTGATCTCAGTCCCAATTTTTTAATTAAATACAACATAAATTATTTTTTCCAGATTATTTACACATAGCAGAAGTGCACTTTCCCAGATATTGCTGAAACTCAGTTCAGACCCAGACAGCAATCCACCCCAACTGAATTATACTAAAATATTGAAAAGATGTTGCAGAAGACAATGGAACTTTGTTTAAAGCAAATTACACACTTGCACACTTGATAAGTCACCGTACCATCATCTAAAAAACCTATAGACAGAACTGCCACAAGTCAAGACTAAACATTAAGAAAGTAGTGGAAACAGATGTACATTTCCCACTAAAGTGTGACCATTGACAAAAAATGTTATCAAACTACTAAACACTAAAAACTAATTTTATAGTAATATCATAGCAAGTATAATAAACACATATTTTTAGGGAAAAAATCTAAATCTAGAGATTTAGTTAGTCTTCTAACACCTGCAAATGTTGCAATTTTATCTGGTCATTAATTTGTGGATGTTGTGTTAATTTATTTATTTGGTTATATAAAAAGGCCAGTGATTTGGTAATACCAAATTTATACCAATATTTTAAATAAATTAAGCTCGCCTCATTTTGAATATGAGAGAGAGAGAAAGAAACAAAAAAGCCTTCTCTAAACAGAGAGGCAGCCAAATCACACATAGACATTGAACAATATTTGCAGGTCTCTTTTCAGTTTTTATTTGTCGAACAGTAAACAACACTGTACACGTTTATGAATTCTTCCAGACTCTAAAATGAAACATGGGTTCTCAGTGCCACAATGTTCTCAGTTATGTAATCGTAAAAAAAACTTTCATCTTGAAGGTGCCGACAAACAAAGTCGTAAACATCAAGATAAATAAATGCCTTCAATTTTACTCTATTATAAATGTTGGAATTTGTATAAATCTGTACAGGCATGGCTTGATTATTGATGGTGTACGGTTACACCATTTACAGATGTTATTTCCTGTCTTTTTTGTGCCAATTTATAATAACAGGTGAATACCATCTTATCTAATATCAGTCATAAATCTTAAATAACATACTTGATGAATTCTTCAATCAGAATATAATCATCTAGTTGCTAGCCTACTCATTTTTATTAAACCAGGTTGCCCATGCATTTCTGCTTATTTACAAAACCAAGCGATCTATTTTACAGATTTCCTTAATCCCCTGCTTCTTAAGAAACAAATGCATGCATGTATTATTTAACCATGCATCAGATAACCATGATTTGAACTAAAAATTCTTGACAATGACAATTTCATAACCTCACTTAAAACCTAACCAGCGCAATAGTCATTTTCTTAACTTCAAGATTTTAAGAGCAGATGCCAATTTAATGCTGACCACACACACATCACATGAATTTTGGCATAAAAGTAAGAAAGATTTTGACTTTTACTTCACCAGAAAACAAATGGCAACCATTTTTGATGTAGGGAGAGTTCGTAAGCTTGTATGGTGTTTGGAGTTGGACAGAAATGCACTCTCTCTCACTGTATGTGTGTGTGTGTGTGTGTGTGTGTGTGTGTGTGTGTGTGTGTGTGTGTGTGTGTGTGTGTGTGTGTGTGTTCTGAAAGCCATTTCCTCCAAAGAAACAGGAGAGAGAAAGATCAGTAGAAGTGTGGAGTGGATAGAAAAAAGGAAAGAGCACAAGAAAATAAAATAAAAATAGTGATTAAGGAAATGAACAGAGGTGAAGAGATAAGAGAGAAAAGATAGACAGATGTGAAGAAATAGAGGGAAAAAGAGATGGAGCAAAAGAAAGAAAAATGATAAACAGATCAGAAGAGAAGATGGAATAGTATTAAAGAATAATGAAGAGCATAAAAGAGATTAAAATGGAAACATATAAGAAAACAACAAAATCTTAAAATAAGATAATGTAGTGTAAATGAAAAACTGAGCAGATTAAAATAGACTGAAACAGAAACAGATAAAAAAAAACATAATAAAGAGAAGGGCTCAAAACCTCGAGAATGAAGGAAAGAAAAGAAAAAAGAAGATAGATGGAAATATTTTTAGCACTGTGTAGCATGACACATAGAGGAAGGTTTACTTGAATCACCTTATGAAGGGGCGTGACTAATCCAGAGGTCATGTCCAACCAGTGGGGATTATGCAAATGAGATGCAAATGAACAAAAACCAATATGCTAATTTCATGTTCTTGAAATGCCATTAAAGCAAGCAATCTGCCGTCTAACAAGGGGGGTTGAACTCTGTGTGTGTGTGTGTGTGTGTGTGTGTGTGTGTGTGTGTGTGTGTGTGTGTGTGTGTGTGTGTGTCTAAGCAGGTGAGATGCCTGTCATCTCATGCATACTGTCAGCAGCATGCACATGCACACACACACACACACACACACACACACACACACACACACACACACACACACGCACACACACACACAAATCTGCAGGAACAGAAAAAAATTTGCAAGAGGCGCACTCATACTGATTATACTGATTAACTGTGCCATTAACACTAATTACACCCACATAATAATACTATGTGTGTGTTTGTGTGTGTGCCAGAAAGAAAGAGAGAGAGAGAGAGAGAGAGAGAGAGAGAGAGAGAGAGAGAGAGAGAGAGAGAGAGAGAGAGAGAAATAAAATAGATTCTGCTCACCGATTGTGTTTCCAGAACACTGCTGAGTTCATTCACTGCACCAGGACAATGTATTTGGGTGAGAAGCATAGCAGATTCTCCCTCTCCTTTCCATCACAGGGGCTATTGTCAATTTTGTGCAACTTTAAACCTTTGTATGTGGAAGAGCGCAGACTGCACTGTCCACCTAGTGGGTTGCGTTGCCCTTTTACGCTGAAAGAGCATCAGTTCTAAAAGAGTTTGACTAGTTTCAAGTGTCTGAGAGAAAGCAAACACTCAAAACAGTACAGTACAAAAACGGCTAGTGTTTGAATTCAACCCATGACAGTCATTTTTATTGATTTTGAAGACACAGCGATTACTTTTGTTTATTAGATTACAATTTACTCATATACTATATGACACAACAGGATTTTTCTTCCTATTCTGTATTCTGAAATACCTTGATAAATAAGTGTAGTGCAGTGTTAGGATTATGCTAAAGGTCTATGCTTAACAACAGCCACTGCACATGCCACATGATTATAGCACCTGTTTGACAATCACAGTTAAGTACTAGTGATCAAATGTTTGGCTATAGCAGCCCTACCACGAATATGGAATATGTAATGACAGTTTTAGTCTAAACAGGAGATTTGAGTTGTAGGTTTAATTCTGCAGCAGTGGTTTTATGTTTTTTGGGTACAATCAGACATGCCTTTCAGACAGCTTCCTTTTTTTTTTTTTTTGCAAAAACAGTTACTTCTGTTGGATGTGGTCCGCCCCTTTGTGTTTGTAAGAAACAATACTCTGGATAACGTGGCTCTCGATACACCACAGGAACTTTCTTTCCTGGTCACAGAAAGACATGCATGAACAATTTGCCCTCTTTTGAACTGTGACATGTCTCATATTATGGTGTGTAGGTTGCAATATTATATGCAATTGTTCTGCCCCTTTGCCCTTTGCTCTTACTTATAAAATGTGCAATCAGTGAAGGTCATGAAACCTCAACAATATATTGGCCAGATTTTTAGTCTTACTGGCCTGCAACTCCTGTATATGTTCAAAAACATATCCTATATACTACAAGATGTAGTTTTTATGGATTTTGGATTTACTTATAAATCAAATATTTATCAAATAAATATATGAATAATCTTACCAAATCCCAAAATATGCTGGTATAATGGCAGTAGTGCTACATGCAATTAACTCTACCATCAGAGAACTACAAGCCATACCCCCTTCTAATGCTTAATACACCCGCTCGCTCCTACTAATCACCTGCAACTTTTTCCCCTTCATTGGCACCCTTCAAATGTTCCCTCTTACACACCATCCGATCTATCATATACCTACCTTAGATCATCTGGACTACCTTCTGTTCCTGCATTCTCCTGAGTTCCCCCTGTTCTTCGTTACCCTTTTCATGCAGCTCATGACAGCTAAGTTTATTATTTCCCGCACTCCCTTTTTTGATTCCTCGGTCTCTGGTCTTTTCCAAGATCAATAAACTTCATCTTGTTTTATTTTCCAAAACCTGCTATTCCATGAGACCTACTATGTAAAATACTGTTGGTGGGCAAGCAAAGCATGATTTTAAACACCTTTCTCTCACCCCTCAAAAGATTAGGGGGGTGGGGGGGAAATAATATGAGTAATTAAAATACTTTATCTACTGCACACATACAGTAATAACACTTTTTTTGTAAAAATTAAAAGCAGATGTATGTACTTCTAACACAATAGATTAATTAATCTCTATTAGTAAATTCAGTAAATAGCAGCATGCCAGTTTGTGTATAATAAATTACCTTCTGTTCTTCTTTTTCTCTATCTCGCTGTGCTGATAATAGGCTTATTGATACCAGTTAAACTGTTATCATCAAACCAATTATCATCAAACCAGTTAATACAGATCACACTAATACACTCACATGTGCATGCTTATATCACAGTGACAGTATAAATTTGTGTTTATTTTCCTCGATAAATGATTAGTAGGAATGTGCAACAAGGGATTGTGTGTGTGTGTGTGCGTGTGTGTGTGTGCGTGCGTGCGTGTGTGTGCGCATGTGTGTGTGTTTGTGTGTGTGCACATTCCGCAAACCGAATGGATGGTTGTGACTGAATATTGGCCCGGAGGAAGTCCGGTTGCTGGCCTCAGACAATTTAATTATCATCTATAATTAACATGAAGAGCACAAGAAATAGCAGGTGTTTGTTCTCTGCAATTCAGTTAGCCTTTCTTACTGCTAACCCACCACATGACGTAGTCTAATGAATGTTTTTTTTTTTTCATAGTTTTGCACAGGCGCTATATAGGTATCAATAATGGCTTGAAATGCAAATAGCAAGCATTGATTAAACTTGATTAAATCTTCTTACTTGCAAAAGACTTTGTTTGGCTCAGTAATTATGTTTTGTATAGAAACAGTTATTTATACTAATAGTAAAATGTTGTTATTGATAATGAAATGTATCATTTTGCAAATTAATTTGAAGTAATATTTTAGTACATGCTTGTAACAAAAGTTAGTGTTTGCAAAACATTTTTCAACTCTCTGAAACTGTATAAGAGGACAAAACACAGCTCTTCCAAAAGGAAATGCCTTAGTTGTTGCTTTGATGGCGCTGCAGAACACAATTTATCATAGTTGTTCAGTTTATTTGATATCTGGTCACTGTAAGGGGAATAACACATGATTGCATATGAATCAGACCATTCAGTCAGCCCCCATGCCCTGTCGATGGTTGCAGCATCACCCTGAAAGAGACCACACCCATTTGGATAGAAACATTTCATCATAGAGAAAAGGTGATCAGTCAGAATAGTTCAGTATTGATCCAGTAAGTGATAGTTACACCAACATGATATCATACGAGGTGGTATAAAAAAATTTCAAGATTAGCTTTCAAGAAAGTACTTAATTATCTACATTTACACACAATCACTTTCAAAATACAAAACAGCGATACAGTGCTTCCAGTGTATGTCTTGAAAGTCTTCTTTTCGAAGAGTGTCAAGCACCTTCTACGATTTGCACTGGATTTCCATAGTAGTGTCAAAACTATAATCTTTGAGCTCGATCGTCATCTTTGGGAAGAGGGCGAAGTACGCAGGAACCAAATCTGGGGAGTAGGGTGGGTGTGGAAGTGAGATCATGTGGATTGTTCTCCGCTGATCATCATGCACAAGTTGTTCAAAGGTTTTGACATTTTTAGGGGTTCATCTTATTGAAGGTCTTTCTGATCTCTTGTCGTCTTTCAGTGATGTTCTTCCACTTTGAAGCATGCATGCTACTCATATGTCAAATGAATATCATGTCAAACGTCGCTATGGTAGATTTGCTCGGTTTTATGCAGAATTTCACATATGCTCTTTGTTTGAACTTGCTGTCCTGGATGTGGTACTGCATCTGGTCAGAATAGGACCAGACACCATTAGTCTAGACACCTTTTGATACCACCTCATACTTTGTCATGTTTTTAATGTGTCAGTCATTAGATTACATGTAGTAGAAATTCATGTTCTAATTACTACAAATTATTATTTTCATACACAGAAAAATCAGGGTACATTTTTACCTAAAAGAATAAAAATTATTTGTTGTACCCTAGCAGGGTAGAGCAGGGTACCTTTGAACATTGGTACAATTTTGTACCTTCTTGTTTGTACCTCAAAAAAAAAAAAAAAAAAAATGTAAGCATTAGATTGGTGTAATTTTAAACCAGACTGGGACACAAAGGTAAATTTCTATCACTGGTATTGCATAAATGTTCTTTTATAGATACAAACAAGTAGGTACAAAAATGGACCAACATTGCTGAACCCTTCTAGGGTACAGCTGGAGCAGCAAATCATTTGGACTCTTAGAGATACATTCCTGTACCTTGATTTTTCAAGGGCAGTGGTCACTAATCAGCTGATTGTGGGTTTAAGCACTAGCACAAGCAAAATTATGCCCTTGAACAAGGCCCTTAAAGGGACACTGACGGAAATAAATAAATTAACCAATTTCTAATAAATACACCTGTTGTGAACAGCCCTAAATGCATCTTTCAGCAATGACACTGCAAAATCTGTAGCAAGTTTTTGATTACCAGAAAAAAAGCCTTTCCAAATATGCATTGTGAATTTGACTGCAACATCTGAAAATAACATAAACATGTATATTGGGGTTGAGAAGGGAATAGAGGAAAAAGGGAAAAATGGTTCTCACTAGATGGAAATTCAGTAAAGCAAGATAACGGGCTGCAAAATTTTAATATGACTTAGATATATAAGTTTTTTGTTTTTTTTTTAATAGAGGGAGTAAAGCAATCAAGCAACAGAAATGTTGTAGCTGCAGACTTTTAAAAGTATTGTTACACAGTGACATTCAATTATATTGGTTTTATCAAAATATATATACAAAAAAATGTTTAGACCTGACACATCTGACTACCTTAATATTAGCTAGCAATTTTATATGATTAATTACCCTGCCTGTGATCATCTAGTTGTCTCTTTAATTGTTTTGACTTTTTAATTGGCTCTTTAATTGTTTTGTCTCTTTAATTGTTTTGTTCTAGGGATGAAGCCTGTTTTACACATAGTTTTGTGCTAAAAACAGACAAAATGCAGACATGCAGGATAGGATTTAGTAATATTCCAAAAGTGTTAACAAAAAGGTGCATGCTCACAACTGAACTACTTATTTTTGTTAAGATACAAATTAAAATAATTTCAAATCTAGTGTTTATAAGATGTTCTTTCTTGTTAGTTACTGTGGTGTCATGGTTTCAGCACAAAGCTTAAAAAAATAACACTTTTACTTTTACGATTTTAAATATTGTCACACAAATGTTGTGTTGGTAAAGTACTGGCAATTTTACTATGGAAGTTAGGGAGTTAAGCGTAGCTAGTCACACCCATCAACCCACACACCCACATATCCATTGTGTTAGTAGCCATGTGTATTTGGAACACTGTAACTAATCAGCCCTTATCAATTATGAAACAGTGTTGTATGGTTTGTGCGTCAGTGCTGAGTGTACATCGATTGTTTGAGTTGAAAATCTACCTCCACAAACTCATGACTCATTCCAGAACATTTACTCATAATTCATTAGCACTTACAGATTAATTATAAATTACCATACAAAATGGAAACAGCAGGCAACAAAGAGAGAGAGAGAGAGAGAGAGAGAGAGAGAGAGAGAGAGAGAGAGAGAGAGAGAGAGAGAAAGTAAAAAAGATGTTGAGAGGTATAAAGTGAGAGTGGCCTCGCTGCCTATGATAAAAAGAAATTAGGAAAAATCTATCAGAAGCAATATTTGTAATGCATTGTTTGCATAATATGTTATTTTATAAAAATGTTTCAGCAGTCTTCCTTTAATGCATTATCTCAGTGTCTTTTATTCAATATCCTCACAGATATGATTTTAGCAAAGTGCTAAAGCAGTTACTTGTGGGCATGAGGTAATGTTACTATTATACATGTCAGGGTGCAGGTAGTTGGACCCAAATGCAGGACACCAGCAAGGTATATATTTAAAGTATTTAATCACAAAACAAAAAACAATTTCAGGAAAAACCACAAAGTCCACTAAACCAAGGTGTCTGAAAACTTATGACCACAAGCTGAATAGTCCATGTATAAAAAACACAAAACAGGGAGCAAGCTTGGACCAGTTTGAGGAGTGAAACATGGACAGTGGGGTGGACACCAAAAATTCTGGAATGACGGAGGTGGACTGAAACAGGGTTAAGGACCTTGGATATAGGAAAGGGTCCAATGAAGTGACGGCTAGCTTCCTGCATGCGACCTTCAGGGACAGGTCCTTGATAGAGAGCCAGACCCTCTGGCTGGGGTGGTAAGCAGGTGATGATCTGCGGAGTAGGAAGACCTGAGCAGAGCAGCCCAGGTCTTCTTTCAGACACAGTGGCAGTGCCTGACCATGGCACCAGCTGATGGTATTGAAGCCTCAACTCCTTGGGTGGAGTTGGGTGGTAATTATAAGCGGCCTGGAAAGGGGCGAGGCCGGTGGCTGGGGACGGCTATTACAGACAGAGTATTATGGGCATATTCAGCCCATATTAATTGAGAAAGCCGATGAGCCGTTGTCATCGGTGCAAAGGAGGCAAAGGGCCATCACCAGGTCTTGGTTTAGACTTTCTGCTTGCCTGTTAGTCTGCGTGGGATTTGGAAGAGGTATGAAGTGGGCCACCACTGGTAACAAAATCTAAGGCTATATGGGACCATGGTTGATGAGGAATGGGAAGTGGACGGAGGAGTTCACCGGGGAGTTTCTGTGGCTCTTGTGCTGGGCACAAATAGGACAGGAGGCCACAAACTTGTGAACATCTTACTTAATAGTGGACCACCAAAAACATTACTGCAGGAGGAAGGATGTGGCTCGGGTCTTCCCCTCCCTACTTGTCGCAGGAACCCAGTCAGGACAGGGCATCCGGTTTGCTGTTCTTAGAGCCCGGATGGTGGAACAGGGTAAATCAAAAAATAGCCCCCACCTGGCCTCCCGGGGTTTAAGATGCTTGACTGCTCGTAGCCACTCCAGGTTGCGGTGGTCCATCCAGACAATGAATGGGTGTTTAGCACCTTTAAACCAATGCCGCTTTTCCTTAAGCACCAGCTTGACTGCCAGTAGCTCACGGTCCCCGATGGAGTAGTTCTGTTCCGAGGAATTTAGTCAACGTAAGAAGGCGGCACATGGATGTAGGCAGTTGCCAGTGGCTACTCTCTGAGACAATATGGCCCCCGCCTACTTGTCATTGACCCGGGCCTGGAAGACTGCTGGGGCCAAACCGCATGACCAAGTACTCATAGTGGAATGCTGGGGTGTTAAAAGCTGTCTTCTATTCACCCCCCTCCAGATGTGAACAAAGTGGTAAGCATTGCGGAGGTCTAGCTTGGTAAATATGGTGGCCCTCTGGAGGAGCTCAAAGGCCGAAGACATCAAGGGCAAGGGGTGCCAATTCTTAATGGTGATGGAGTTAAGTCCCTAGTAGTCAATGCAGGGGTGGAGGCTCTTGTCCTTCTTTTCCACAAAAAAAAAACTCCCCTAGCCGGGGAGGAAAAAGAGCATATGATACCAGATGCGAGGGACTCCCGGATGTAATCAGTCATAACCTCTCTTTCAGGACCGGTCAGGTGGTAGAGGCAACCCGGGGTGGGGGCGTTCCTGGCAATAGGTCAATAGAACAATCATCCAGATGGTGGGGAGGTAGTTATGGGGAGGGATAGGCCCTGGCTTTACTGCCCAGATCATGGTACTCTGCAGAAACAGAACTAAGATCAGAGGGAGATTCGATCCCAGAATGAGTTGGGATCTGAGGGATTAAGGTGAGACAACTGGCTTGACACGAGATTCCAACACCCGGCCACTGGGAATGGGAAACCAAACATGGCACCACGATGGGATGAGAAGGAATGATAACCATTCATGATCATGTTCATCGGTGGAGACGAGGAGGGGCTTGGTGTGGTGGGTGACTCGATGGAAATCGTGGCCGTCCAAGGTGCAGACCAGGAGTGGTGCAGGGAGTGGTGGGGACTCAGTGCCCAGTTGGCGAGCATGTTCCTCATCTAAAAAATCATCTTCAACAAACACTACTAATTCATGGCTGTGGCCCTTGACGTTGATCCAAATCTTGTGCAACGGTTTGGAGGGGGCTGGGAGTCCTTGGCCCCCGTATTCAACGCCAAGCCCTGGCTTTTGCTGGACAGGTGGCGGCCATGTGCCCTGCCTTGCCACAATACAGGCAGAGTCCGTAAAAGCAATGCCTCTCCTTCTCGCTCGTGGAGAGTTGGCTGCGGCCAATCTCCTTAAGGTTCAGGAAGCCGATGAGACAATCTGGCAGAGAACGCGAGAAATCTGCATCCATTTATGCAGCGGGAAGATGGCGGCTGAGACAGAAGACAAGTTTACGCTACCCCGGAGCGGGAGCTTGGGAAATAGAAGAACCAGAAGTGCGCATGCCGCTGGCTGACAATACAAAGCAACAAAATATACCATATATTGTCAGACATGGGCAATTGAATCTCTGTATCTAGGCACATTCACAAAGCTATGTGTCAGTTTGTATTTTTTATTATGTAACCTTTGAATGCAAAATTCTCTTTTCAGAGAGAGACTGACTTACAAAAAGATAGTCTGTTCTGTGTGCTTGCCTTTATTGACAGCTAGTTGACTGAGTTTACTATTAGCTAGTTTAATCAACACAGTAGTTTGCTGATAGCTCATTAACAATATTAACCTAGATTTCTAATACTAGCTATCAGTAAACTAGCTTAATCATTTTTTTATAATATAAAAAATATTTGTTTTGAAGCAGAATGATCAAAGTAGTTTTCTGAAAGCTAGTTTAATATATCAATCTAGATCACTAGTAGCTAGTAAAACATATCACTGTATTTTACCTGTTTAATCAAAAAATCTCTCTCTCTCTCTCTCTCTCTCTCTCTCTCTCTCTCTCTCTCTCTCTTTCTCTCTATCTATCTATCTTACTTTTTCTTATCTGGCAGTGAGTGGACAACAGGAACAAAAACAAGCATTACACAATTATTAACACACCACTTATATCCATCCAGTTTCTAATAATACAGAGCACTATATGTTTAACTTTGCATGATTATTAGCACATGAAATGATTTTTATCTTTTTCTTATCGTGTGTGTGTGTGTGTGTGTGTGTGTGTGTGCTCTTGCTCTTCTCATTGACACACTATATGTACATAAAAACCTGAAATCAATTCTGGTCTAGACACACACACACACACACACACACACACACACACACACACACACACACACACACACACACACACACCAGTAAATAACACACATATTAAAAAAGAACACATGGAAGAATGAGAGGGAGAAACAGCATGTGGGGAAGGTTGAGAGATATGGCAAAAACACAATGAACAGAAGAGGACGAAGATAATCCAATTAGAAAAAAACAGACATAAAAAAGAAGGATAAAGAGTTTTAAAAAATAGAGCGCACTCCATGTCTCCACTTAACAAATGTCCACAATTGACATTTCTTATAGTGCTGCCCAGGAGGTAACCACAGAACACATGGAATGGTATTTAATGAAAGAAGGCATCTTGTGACCTGTGTTCAAGCATGTCTGCACAATCACTTTATTTACCCAATGGTCTAAACTGACTCAAAAGAAGCTGGCAATCACTTCTATGCTTGAAAGCCCAGACCAGACACATTCTCACCTGTAAGTGCAGATAGGTTGATTTGTATTTCTGACATCCATACTGCAGCATCAGTATTGGAAGTGCGAGTGCTGAGATTGGCATCCACTGCAAGTGCAATGTGCTCAACTATGGCATAAACAATTTATTTGCAGTCATGGGGGCAAAAAAGTACATCCTCTTTTAATTTTATGTGTAGTAATTTTCCTTTAAATAGAAACCAATATTTATTAACCAGGGGAAAAACTTTAATTTGTTTTGAGTGTTTTTACTCACTCTACATTGTTGTTTGTGTGCATTTATTTATACACAGCTCTCTAAGCTTCCTGCAACCGCAAGATCTTGGGATTGATGTTAATTTGCTTGTGTCTTTTGAAGCATTGTCTTAATACATAAATGACTTCACATTAAAATTGAGTTTGTTGTTGTCTCATAATAGAAGTTTCACTTCGCACAACACTTTATGTGCATGTAGAAGCCTGTAGGTCACATTAACACTAAATAGTTGTTGGATTTTTCTTTATACCTCCGATGCAGAAATGCAGAAACGCAGAAATGCTCACTCTGGCAAACACTGCCAACTGTTTTGAAGTCAATCCATTTGTAACCAATCTTTCTTTATTGTAAAAGCTTTTTACATTCATTTGTGTAAAAATGTCCTTATAACAATTCACAGATTGATTATCAGTAACAATTTCTTCTCTGAGGTCATGGCTGGTTCCCCTTTTAGGAACTCAAGCTGCATCAACAATGCTTTGGAAACACTTCTGTCTTGTCCACGTACTGAATCACGTGTGCAATCAGTCAAATAGAAGGCGTGGCATCACCGGCGGCGGGGCACGCTCTGCAAGCTGGGGTTTGAGGAGCTATTGGAGGTTGTGACCCACACTGTAGCCAAGCTAGACTTGGATTGGCTGGCTGATGAGCAGAAAGTTTGCCCATGCTTTCCGCAACCTGCGCCACAGCCTCCGCATCGGGGTTTGCCTTTTTTTACGGACTAACTCTGTTAATATGGTCATCAGAAGGTTTCAGGAGGCCAAGAAGCAGTCACCAGCATTTTAGTGGTTCCTCCTACTGGGGCTACTCGGCGGGCAAAACCTTAAAATTAACCCACCACCCAGGCTGTGCCCCCTAAGGGGTTATGGCTCCGAGCCTCCAGTCTCTCCACTGCGGTGGTAGAGACCATCCTTCATCTGCTGGTGATGTGTTTTCTTTCTGGTACCCAGAGGCTGAGGCCTCCTGCATGACCTAGAGTGCCTGCGTGGGACTTCACTGTTGTGTTGGAGGCTATCTGAGCATCTTTTCAAGCTCTTGGCCGGTGCATCCTGGAGGTTTCTCAAAGTCAAGACTATGTTCCTTCTGTCCATTTCCTATCTTAAGAGAGTGGGGGATCTTTCGGCCCTCTTTGTGGCCCCCTCATTCCTGGAATGCAGTCCCTTTCTGTTCACTAGAACAGGGTACATTCCCAAAATGCCCTAGGTTGTCCTATGACCTATTATGCTCCAGGCCAACTCTTTTCCAGGCCTCAGACCAGGAAAAGCTAAACCGACTGTATCTCCTTTGGAGAAAGTTGAAACAACTGTTCGTCTCCTATCTAACAAGCAGACCCTTAGCAGATGGATTGTAGATGCTATTTCATCCTCCTGAGTCCTCTGGTCGCCTCGATCCTTTCAGGGCCAAAGCGCACTCAACCCAGAGAGTTCTATCTTTCCATTGGACTGATTACACATGCAATTCAGAGCATAGACAACGTGAAAGCATTTCCAAAGCGTTGTTGAAACAGCGTTTCATTTACATGGTTACATGTAAACGTAACCAAAGATGTTTCTTTTCTTTTAGGCATGAAGTAGATACTGAGTGACCAGACCAATGAACAGTAAAGCAAAGGTTCTGCTTTTATAGAGGTATTCACAGTTCTTAATCATTAACTAATCATGTGCATGTTATTAGCAAATGCTGGCTGCAAATCGTTCTCTTAATGATTGTGGAAAAATTTATTAATGAATGTATCCTTATTTTTTCCCACCTGGTTTCTAAAAGTTGGGTTGTTTTATAATAATTGTTGTGTTACTTTGTGGCATGATTTTTTTTTTAGCTTGTTTAAAGAAGATAACAGGGGGAAACAGATCCTGACAAATAAAAACAAAGTCAAATAAGGATATCCTTTCTTTTCCCCCCTTGATTGATACTTGTCTAGCTGTATATAATGAACAATAAACAATTGTAAAGAATTATGTCTGCATCTTCCATTTATTTATATGACAGATTGCACAAGCTGCTTGGTGCCAATTCATAATTCTGCTGTGAGAAGAAAGAAAACTCTGTCCCTGTGTACAACGAATTCTGCTATAATTCTAAGATAGTTACTAAAAAAATTGTCGATACAGAACAACATCAAACATTGTTTACAGTGCTGGATAAAGAGTCTAATGTTTCAGACCAATAGGAAAATATGATTTGTTTGAATCCACTGCAGCAAACGCAGTCTAGAGTCTGTGTGGCACCTTGCAAACAGCTCAGTATTCTGGGGTCATTCCGTAATTACAAGTTGTGTGGTCTCTGGTGCCACAGTGACCTATTTATAGAAGTAACTGTGTCAGCAACAGGAAGAACTATGGTCTGTTCAGACTGAATGGGGCTAGCAGCAGCAGCACTGGTTGCTTCTAAATGTACCGCAAGTGTCATCCATAATAACAATGGAAAGGTATATAGCTATCAATATGTAGAACTAATCCTTACCTGGACAAATCATTAAAACATGTAATCAATGCCACAAGATGTCACATGTGGTAGGGATGTAAAATGTAACATGATATATGTGCATACATACACTGTACAAAGTGCATCATGAAATGTGATTGTAATGTCAGTACAGATCTGGCAGACATGTAAAATGAAATAAAATGTACATGTGCATATGTAATACAGTATGGAATGTGAGTTTGGTGGAAATGATAATGTGTTCCACTGTCTTTCAGAAACTTCATTCTGAAATATTGTTTTATTTATTTATTTTTTAAAAACATACGAGTGTGATGGTCAGGTTACTATAATCTTTTGGCCATAAAGTGTACGGTTGCCTCTGTTGCAAGAATTACTGCTAATTAAAATTGTCAATTATTTTTAGTACCTTTATCCTATGAGGAAACATTTCTGATAGAAGTGGTCTCTAATTGGATGACAAGATAGGCCAAGGGCTCATAAAATGGTTTGATGAGTAGGAAAATGCTAGATCATATTTTATTCCCTTTACATTAATCAGATTTCAATGCAGTTAAAAACCTATAGGAAATTTTAGACTAGAGTTTAAGTGTATGTTACAGTTTGTTAGTGGTCTAGTGGCTATATTCAAGCTTATATTGTTTTTGTTTATTAATTAATTTGAATAAAAGGGCCTGCCCATGCATCAGTCTATTATTCCAGATACCAATTTTGTTTGTGTCTGTATTTCTTTTATTTTTATAGATCAATCTTATTCTCATAGACTTTTCTATTTTGTTATTATCAGTTCTAGTGTTTTAAAACACCTACTGTAAATATTTGTTTGGACATTTCTAGTTCTAGTTTGTTTACCTCTCAGTAAACTTGTGCAGAATGGTGAACAGATTGGTGAACATGTTTAAGCACTCACTCTTCTCTAGCCAAGTCAGGCTATCTTGGGTCCCCGATGTCCTACCTGTTTGAGAAATAATTTTGATTAGCATGATCAGTTGTTTGCAGTACAATCAAGCTGAATAAATCCAGATAGAACCAGACAGAGGACCTAGAGCATGTGTGTTAATGCAAAGATTGTTACAGCACAGTGTAAGTATTCCAAGCAGACCCTGGTTCCTAGCTTCATCTAATCTACTAAGAAAAAAACCACAAAGTACGTGTTCAGAGGGAAAATGAAGCGTGGGATATTGTAAGAGGAGATTACAGACAAAAAAGAAATGTAAGAAGTGTACTGAAAGTGGAGACTTTATGTAAAAAGATCAGAGAGGACAATAAGTAGAGAAGAAGAAAGGATCAAGTAATTGAAATGGAAAAGAGAAAAAGAAAAATTAACAAAAAAGAAAAGGAAAATGAAAGTGAAAAAAGGGAACTTATAAGATAGATAGATAGATAGATAGATAGATAGATAGATAGATAGATAGATAGATAGATAGATAGATAGATAGATATTTTATCCAAATTTATAATTTGGATAAATATACAGATATACAGCAAATAAAAAGTATATAAGTTTATATTGCAGAAACATACGGTGTGTACAGATACAGTAAGGGTGAAATAGTGAAGTATAATGTTTTGGGTATATATATATATATATATATATATATATAAACCATTGCCTATCCATCAGCAGACTTAAGGTGACTTAACGGGACAGTGCAAACATTGTAACACCGGAAACCGAAGTCACAAAGGGTTTTTAATGAACAACAAAGTGCAAAGGCAGAAAACGGCAAACCAGACATGAACTTTAGGTTTGACTAAGCCTGGTGAATACTATGACGAGAGAGAGTTCTTAGAACTAAACAGAGTCCCCCAAACAATGATATACCAAACCATATAGGGTGGAGGCTGATGAGTGCCAGGTGCAGGTGGTTAGTAGAAAGGAGAGCTGCTTGGAGTGATAGGTGGGTTTGGGGAAGGTGTGGCCGGTGGATCCCTGAAAACATTGTAAGAACTGTAGCATCAGAACAGTGAATAACATTAAAGTAGTAGTACCAGTGTGCATGATTGTAAACAGTGGATGCTGGTCAAGTTCATATGTTTTTCTATGAGCTAATTCCAACCGTCTTGGTGCAAGGTTGTACAGTGTGATCAATATTGGAAAAAACAGCCTCCTGTAGCATTTATTTCTACATTTATAATTAATGAATATTCTATTGAAGGAGCTCTGCTGTTTCATCAGTAGGTCATGGAGACAATGCAGTATATTGTCCAGAATTGCTATGAGTTTATTAAATGTTGACCACCTCAAAGCTGTCCAGTGAGCACCCCAAAGCAAAGCCAGCCTTGTTGATCAGCTTGCTGAGCTGTTTTGCATGTTTTGCATTTTGCTCTGCTGCATGCTTCTTCCCCAGCCTACTGCCACAAATAAGATTGCATTGGCTACCACAAACCGGTAAAAGATCACTGAAATCATACTGCAAAATAAAAAGACCTGAACTGTTTTAGAAAGAACAGTTTGCTTGAGATAAATGCTTTTTTTTTAAAGAAAGAAAAAAAGAAAAAAAGAAAGAAAGGAAGGAAGGAAAAAAGAAAGTAAGAAAGAAAGAAAGAAAGAAAGAAAGAAAGAAAGAAAGAAAGAAAGAAAGAAAGAAAAGTTAAAGCTGATTTATTTATATTGTAATTAACACAACATAGATTTCTGTGAGTGTGTGTGTGTGTGTGTGTGTGTGTGTGTGTGTGTGTGTGTGTGTGTGTGTAAAACTTATGTTTAATTGCCCTACCATTAAGCAATATAATGACTAGTAGTAAAGAGACTTTAAATAAAATAGACGGAATTGAATGCGCACATGTCCTGCATTTAAACATTTATAAATCTATTGTTAAACTTATAACAAAAGAATACAATACTGTGTGAAAAATGATCATGAATTATATTAACTTTGTAAAGGCTTTCTAAAGATATGTTTAACCTAACTTTATTCAGCATATGTTAACAAATGTCTTCATTCCTTCCATCCTTTATTCATTTACTCCCTCATATGCGGCTTTTAAAAGGATTTTCTCCTTTTAAGAAAATATTTTGAAGCTGGATATAAAATGCTAATAAATAAGTGTATAAATAAGTGACTGTGATTTCACACATTCGCAAAACAGCGAAAACATTCGCAAAACAAATCATATTTTGGAAATGTCCCCATTGTGGGATAAATAAAGTTATATTTTAACTTATCTTATTTTGACGCATGAACAAGCATATTTCCGGTACAGAGTAAGTAGCCACAGTGACACTGCAGTAACTCTAGTTTTATACCATTGGCATTGTTGTGTATGTTTTTAAGTTTAATAAAAAAATAAATAATAATTTGCTCCAAGTGCGAGGCAGAGATTAAACATACGTGCGGTCCTTCACTTAATATTTGCCTGCTGGAATTTTAACTATGTTCCCCACATAAAAAGGATTCTAAACGGAAAGGCTGTGTCAAAAACTTTTGGTGCGAATTTATGTAGTGTTACACCCCTAATATAATAGAAAGATAACATAATGCGAAGCAAATATTGCTGCCCATCAATTTGTGAATGGTTATAAGGGCATTTGCCAAGTGAAATCCTCTTCTCTCTAAAAAGGGCATGGCAGCAGAGATTAGGTGTGCAAAGTTTCATCTGAACAAATAACGTCTGGAACAATGTCATCTGGACAGAGAAGACTAAAGTGAAGACATTTGGAAGCAATGCACAGTGCCACATTTGGCAAAAAACAAACAGAGCATATTAGCACCAATGCCTCAAACCAACTGTCAAGCTAAGTGATGATTTGGGCTTATTTTGCAGCCACAGGACCTGGGCAACATGCAGTCATAGAATTAAGCTATTGCAATGGCTCAGTCAAAGTCCAAATTTAAGAATGACTGAAATGTTGTGGCAGGACCTTAAGAAAGCTGTGCATAACCAAATGCCTGCAAACCTCAACTAACTGAATCATATGGTTTTCTGAGTTTTTCACACATAGGTTCTCAATTTTAGCTTGATTATTATACAAATAAATAATGACAGTGTAAATGTTCACACTCTTTTATTACATTCTGTTCATCAGAATGCTCTGAAAACAGTCATATTGCATCCGTAGGTTTAGATTAGTCAGTGATATTCTGATGGCTTACAAGGTGTGCGGCACAGCACAGAAGTAAACAGCAAAAAGGAATGATAAACCTGAGCAACACTAGAAGATCTTAAAGTTCCCCACACAAAGAGATGGTGATTAAGGGATAAACAGCAGTTTATTTCCATTAGGGCTGCAACTAACGATCATTTTGATATTCAATTAAACAGATGATTATTTTTCAATTAAGTGATTTATCTGTTTGTTTGTGGGGTTTTTTAATTAAATGTTTTGCTTATTATAACTATATAAAACCCTAATTCAGTGGTTTTAAAAATAAAAGTGTACTTAAAAATTGTACTTAAAAATTCAAAAACATATTGAGTTTAACTATCTTTAATTTTGACATTTAATAAAGCTTATAGTGATTGCTTGTTGAGGAGCGCATGGGGGATTTCTTCTTGAACCAATTCTTTCATTCTGTTTCTCTCTGTAAAAAAAATGGCAATAAAATAATGATAATAAAAAAACAGAATTTGAGTATGCAGGGTGAAGCAATTGGTGTTTTTAATAATAATTGCAGATGGCAACTTGACAACTATGCTTAGAAAAATCAATATAAAATATAATAAAACATTGTTTTGGCAAATTTTGTATAAAAGAATAGACACATTTTGTTGTTGTAAAGATGTACACATGTAGATACATTTTATATATATTTTGTATAACAATTAAATTATATATGCATCATTTAAATATACAAACAAGCATTTAAACGTATAGCATAGCTGGAGTAATAATTTAAAAATAAACACTTTTCAATAAATTGAAAACAGTCCATTTTAGTAGACAAATGCTATAAAAAAGAGAATGAAACAGAGAAACGCAGCAAGCTAACAAGCAAAAATATATATATTTTTTAAATATGCATTGGTGTACAAATGCATAAGCATTTGCTGAAACCCACAACAGTGACTTATATGTAATTATTTATTGCTGCTGTTATTTGCTGCATTTAGATTTAGTGTTTGTTCATACCGTTTTAATTGAATCCATCACTGTGTAGCGAGCGAGCTGATTGCGTAACCTGATGCGCGCAAGTCACGACAGAACATATCCAGTGCAACTGTCCTGAAGATACAAACAAACAGTTTACACAATAGCACTTCAATAAACTCTACCATTTTTACATGATGAAGATATGCAGTTTTTGCTGATGTTTCACTTTATTCGTGATTTGAGAAACAAACTTTTCCAGTTGCCGGTTGACCTGTACTCTCCGCCATTTCGTAAGTGGCTGTCTTATCTTAACATTACGCAAACCCCTAACTTAAGCAGCCTATTCATTGACAACGAATTTCAATGATTATTATTGGTTTTATTGATTAGTTGTTGCAGCCCTAATTTCCATCCCTAACAAATACATTAGGATTTTTTGTTTGTTTGCTTGTTTGTTTGCTTGTTTGTTTGTTTGTTTGTTTGTTTGTTTGTTTGTTTCAGTATGGCAAACTTGATGGTGTCTATTACCACTAGTGTACACTAGCAGGTTCTAGGGTTCTATGCTACTCAGGACAAGGGTAATGCCAGAGGTGGGAGTAACATTTGTCTCTCACTTAAGCATCAGATGCTCCCAAGCAATCCAGGAGACTCTTTTGAGTCTATGTGAATTTCTGTAATAGTAAATATAAATGGTAACAGCCTAATAAAATATATATTTTAGACAATGCATTGTATTTAGTTCAAAATCATTAATAAATACTATAGGATATGAGCTTTTATATGTGTTACTTCCATCAAATTGAAAATAAACTTATCTTTCCATTCAATGATACATTTTCTAAGTGTAAGCATTTGATATTTTTTTTAAATGTTCTATTGTGAATAAAATATGGGTTTGAGATTTATATCTTCTGTAGCATCCCAAACGTTTGGAATTAGACTTTTATGTATATACAATCTAAGAATTAGAGAGATAGAATGGAAAACAAAGAAAGTGTGTGTGTGTGTGTGTGTGTGTGTGTGTGTGTGTGTGTGTGTGTGTGTGTGTGTGTGTGTGTGTGAGAGAGAGAGAGAGAGAGAGAGAGAGAGAGAGAGAGAAAGAGAGAGAGAGAAAGAGAGAGAAACGAGAAACTGTAGTTCCAAATAACGATATGCTCAAAATTCTAAACAACATTGAATTTGGCTAGTGAGCATAAAGCAATGTGTTTTAAATAAGGAAAACATACACAAAAGGAGAGATAAATAAAAGAAATTGCTACTAAAAGAAGAGAAAAATACTATCTTGTATTGATCAAGTAACCAAACTCCTCATTTTGAACCATTTTGATGTCAACATTGAATTGCAAAAATGCAGCTATTAATAAAAAAAAGTTCTGAAACATTAAATACAAGAAGACCAGAGAGTTTGTATAAAATTACCCCTTGAATATAGGAAACATCATATTTTAATGATGACTATCTAAACAGTTTGTCTCTAACACTCTGACTTATACAATAAACCTGCAGCTGGTTTCAGATCAGTTTTTAGACATACCCATGCATATACCAACAGCCGGATGTATAAAGTTTGGATGTAGAAGAGTATAGGATTTTCGTTTATCTAGCACACAAAAAAATACTGTTTAGAGTCTGATACTAGTTTGTACAAGTGTAAGGAGATCTAAACTGATGGCACACTAGGATGGTGTCTAGGATGTCTTTGTATGCTGTCACCTTATGATTATCCTTCACTAGAACTGAGGGGTCGGGCACAAACATGTTCCAGCAGCCTTTTCCCATCCTGTTTTACCCAGATCCTCCCACAGATGAATTTATTCGGGCCTCACCACTGACGCAAAAACATGCATTAAACAAAAAGAAACCTTTAAAAACTGCGTGTTTTTCCGAGAATGAGCATGCTCAATAATTAACCAATCAACAGCCTTGAATGCTGTGCCACATTCACATATCCTGCTGTGCTAATGTAGAGGAAACACCTGCTGTCTGACATATGAGTCACTCCACAGCACAGTCATATGGAGACATAAATCATAAAGAAGGCCTTTGCTGAACAATATCTGTACACACACACACACACACACACACACACACACACACACACACACACACACACAATTATACAATTCCCAAAACTAACCCAGTTCCAAACAAGTTTGAATGATCAAACAAAATGCAATTTGCAAATCTCATAAACACCTATTTTATACACAGTAGAACTTATTTGATGGCTGCAACACTTAAAAAAAAAAAGTTGGATAGGGACAAGTACAGTAATTGCTAATAAATAGAAACAGTTGGAGGAACATTTTGCATCTAATTAGGGTAATTGGCAACAGGTCAGTAACGTGATTGGTATAAACAGAGTAAAGGAAATATGGGCTGAGGCTTACCTGTAAAAACTGCATATAGAACAATTTCTGAATAATGTTACTCAACCTAAAATTAGAAAGACTTTGAATGTATCATCCACAGTACATCCTATTCTTCTTTTTCTTCTTCTTCTTCTGCTTCTTCTTCTTCTTCTTCTTCTTTCGGCTTCTCCCATTATGGGTCACCACAGCGGATCATCCGTCTCTGTACCCCTTTGTCCTCTACATCTTCCTCTTATAAACCAACTACCTGCATGTCTTCCCTCACCACATTCATGAACCTCCTCCTTGGCCTTCCTCTTTTTCTCCTTCCTGGTGGCTCCATCTTTGGAATTCTCCTACCAATATAACCCATGTCTCTCCACTACACATTTCAAAACCATCTCAATCTCGCCTCCCTCATCCTGTCCATCCTCGTCACTCCCAACAAAAACCTTAACATCTTCAGCTCTGCTACCTGCAGCTTTTACTCAATGCCACTGTCTCTAAACCATACAACATTGCAGGTCTCATCACAGTCCTCTAACCTTTTCCTTTCACTTTTGCAGATGCTCTTCTATCACAAATCACTCCTGCTATAAATCTGCTCCACCCACTCCACCCTGCCTGCACCCTTTTCTTTACTTCTCTAACACACTCTTTATTACTTTGGCTATATCATTCATAGTACATAACATTATCAAAAAAATTCAAAGAATATGGATAAATCTCTGTACGCAAGGGACAAGGGCATCAATCAATAGTGGATTTCCATGATTTTTGGGACCTGAGGAGGCATTGCATTAAAAACAGGCATGCTCATGTATTGAAAATCACTGCATGGGTTTAGAAACAGCTCTATTTGTCTGTGAATTGTGAAACATTGTCTGTGAATGTACTTGACAGTGCCATCCACAAATACAAATTAAAGCTCTATCATGCAAAGAAGAAGCCATATATAAACAGAATCTAGAGATGCTGCTGTCTTCTCTGTTCCAAGCTCGTGTAAAATGAACTAAGGCAAAGTGGAAAACCATTCTGCACTCAACCAAATCAAAATTCTAAATTCTTATTGGAAACCACAGACGCTGCATCCTTAAGACAAAAAGGGAGAGGGACCATCTGGCTTGTTATAGTGCTCAGTTCAAAAGCCTCATCTCTAATGTTATGGAGGTGCATTAGTGCCTATAAAATGTGCAGCTTAAAAGGTATATACAGGTTTTAGAGCAACAGATGGTTCCATCAAGACAATGTCTTTTTCGGGAAAGGCCTTGCAGATTTCAGAAAAGCAGCTGCATAAACTGCATAAGGCACCTATTACAACAGCATGGCTTTGTAAACCACAGTCCAGATCTTTTGCCAATTGAGAATGTTTGGCACATCATGAAATTAAAAATATAACAAAGAAAACCAAAGACTGTTGACAGGTAGAATACTGTATGCGGGGTGAATGGGACCACATTCCTCTCCCAAAACTTCAGCAATTGGTCTCCTCAGTTCCCAGCTATATATAGACTGTTGTTAAAAGAAGAGGAAATTCTAAACTGTTGTAAATATGACCCTGTCACAAAAATTCTTTATGTGTTACAGCTATTACATTCAAAATGACCATATCTTTCCATACAAT
>MU553112.1:2992661-3000161 GCA_024362625.1 Silurus asotus | reverse complement strand
GTGGATGCTTGATAACTTTCTTCTGTTCAACTCTGATAAGACAGACGTACATTTACTAGGACTACATGTAGCTAGAAGTACACTTCACAATTACGTAGCATCTCTGGATTGTGTTTCTGTTTCAGCGTGTACAGCAGTCAAAGACCTTGGTGTGATTATTGACCCTAGTCTTTCCTTTGAGTCTCACGTGAATAATATTACCAGGATCGCCTTCTTTCACCTTAAAAATATTGCTAAAATATGATGTGGTTACAGGATGCAGAAAAACTAGTTCATGCTTTTGTTACATCTAGATTAGACTACTGTAATACTTTACTGTCTGGGTGTTCGAGTAAGTGCATAAATAAGCTTCAGTTAGTTCAAAATGCAGCAGCAAGAGTCCTCACTAGATCTCGAAAATATGACCGCATCACGCCTGTTTTAAACAGTCTACACTGGCTCCAAATTACATCTCACACTGATTATTAAATACTACTACTGATGTATAAAGCACTTAACGGTCTCGCACCACAGTATCTGAGTGAACTTCTGTACCAGTATGATCCTCCACGCCTACTTAGATCATTAGGTGCAGGCTATTTATTGGTACCTCAAATAATAAAGACTACAGCAGGGGGAAGATCTTTCTCTTATAAAGCTCCACAGTTAATGGAAACATTTTCCAAACAGTGTTCGGGACTCAGACATGTTCAAGTTGAGGTTGAAAACGTATTTATTTAGTCAAGTTTTAAAGTCAGTAGATTTTTCTTAGGTAAAGGAGCAGATCTGAAGGGACCATGGATATGGAGTGTTCGGTGAACTGGGATATTTGTATGCTGTTGTCCCCTCACTCTCACACGTTCACTCAGGTTTGTTGACGGTGGTGTGGTGGTTCGTCTCTTATTCCAGAGATCCCTCATGTCGGTGTTACCTTCTGGTTCTCCCTTTTAGCTATGTTGCCATAGCGAGTCCCCAACTGCAAAGTGACATTAACTTTTATACAATAAGGACACATAATAAATATCTTTCTCTTCCTGTCACTCCTCTTCTCTCTCTCTCTTAAACATGCCTCTGAGGTTCCAGTGGCCACTCTACCTGCTCCTCTTCCTTCCATGGATCTTCCCACTTCGTCCAGTCCTGCCTCTGGATAGTGTTCTCCTTGGTTGGAGGCCACTATGTGTAGCTGGGGACGGTTTCTCAACTTCATCGGTGGTTTCATGAAATTCCGGAGTAAGAACGGGCGCTTTGAGGATGGATTTGGACTGTAGTTAATGTCAACAGTCTGCTACATTGACTCAGGACTAAAGTTTGCTTCTGATCTCCATCACTGTACCCAGCAACATCGTATATCTGCAATAAATGGACATTCGGTGCAACCCAGATGAGGATGGGTTCCCTCTTGAGTCTGGTTCCTCTCAAGGTTTCTAAGGGAAGTTTTTTCTTGCCACAGTCGCCACTGGCTCGCTCATCAGGGACAAACTTACATTTATAAAGAACATATTCATTTTTTATCACCACATTATCTGTGTAAAGCTGCTTTGAGACAATGTTCATTGTTAAAAGCAATATACAAATAAAATTAATTGAATTGAATTGAATTGAATAGACAAAGAGACAGCGAGAAAGAGTAAAATAGAGAGTTGGATGTCATCTGTTGATGTCTCTTTCTTTTATAGTGTGAGTCAGTGTATGGGGAAAGAGTATCAAATCTTTGGTCTTAATGCAGCCACTGTGACAACCATAGGAGCTTCAACTTTTTATCAATCATTGAGAGACCGAACACACACTAATTACCCACAATGCACTGCTGTGTCAAGTAAGGAGTCGACACACAAAACATAGTCAGACTGAGATAACAGGAGACTAGTCTCTCTCTCCCTCTCTCTCTCTCTCTTTCTCTCTCTCTCTCTCTCTCTCTCTCTCTCTCTCTCTCTTTCTCCCTCTCTCTCTCTCTCTCTCTCTCTGAGAAGAAACCTATTACAGTTATACTGTTTCTAGAGTCATTTAATCCTAGCATTATTGTTAATGTTCCAGAGTGTACCTATGTACAGTGAGGAAAATAAGTATTTGAACACCCTGCTATTTTGCAAGTTCTCCCACTTAGAAATCATGGAGGGGTCTGATATTGTCATCGTAGGTGCATGTCCACTGTGAGAGACATAATCTAAACAAAAATCCAGAAATAACAATGTATGATTTTTTTAACTATTTATTTGTATGATACAGCTGCAAATAAGTATTTGAACACCTGAGAAAGTCAATGTTAATATTTGGTACAGTAGCCTTTGTTTGCAATTACAGAGGTCAAACGTTTCCTGTAGGTTTTTCCCAGGTTTGCACGCACTGCAAGAGGGATTTTAGCCCACTCCTCCACACAGATCTTCTCTAGATCAGTCAGGTTTCTGGCCTGTCACAGAGAAACACAAAGTTTGAGCTCCCTCCAAAGATTCTCTATTGGGTTTAGGTCTGGAGACTGGCTAGGCCATGCCAAAACCTTGATATGCTTCTTACAGAGCCACTCCTTGGTTATCCTGGCTGTGTGCTTCGGGTCATTGTCATGTTGGAAGACCCAGCCTCAACCCATCTTCAATGCTCTAACTGAGGGAAGGAGGTTGTTCCCCAAAAATCTCGCAATACATGGCCCCGGTCATTCTCTCCTTAATACAGTGCAGTCGCCCTGTCCCATGTGCAGAAAAACACCCCCAAAGCATGATGCTACCACCCCCATGCTTCACAGTAGGGATGGTGTTCTTGGGATGGTACTCATCATTCTTCTTCCCCCAAACATGTTTAGTGGAATTATGACCCAAAAGTTCTATTTTGGTCTCATCTGACCACATGACTTTCTCCTATGACTCCTCTAGATCATCCAAATAGTCATTGGCAAACTTAAGACGTGCCTGGACATGTGCTGGTTTAAGCAGGTGAACCTTTCCTGCCATGCATGATTTCAAACCATGACGTCTTAGTGTATTACCAACAGTAACCTTAAAAACGGTGGTCCCAACTCTTTTCATGTCATTGACCAGCTCCTCCCGTGTAGTTCTGGGCTGATTTCTTACTTTCCTTAGGATCATTGAGACCCCACGAGGTGAGATCTTGCATGGAGCCCCAGTCCGAGGGAGATTGACAGTCATGTTTAGTTTCTTCCATTTTCTAATGATTGCTCCAACAGTGGACTCTTTTTCACCAAGCCGCTTGGCAATTTTCCCGTAACCCTTTCCAGCCTTGTGGATGTGAACAATTTTGTCTCTAGTGTCTTTGGACAGCTGTTTGGTCTTGGCCATGTTAGTAGTTGGATTTACAGCCAGGATAACCAAGGAGTGGTATCATACAAATAAATAGTTAAAAAATCATATATTGTGATTTCTGGATTTTTTTTTTTTTTTAGATTATGTCTCTCACAGTGGACATGCACCTACGATGACAATTTCAGACCCCTCCATGATTTCTAAGTGGGAGAACTTGCAAAATGGAAGGGTGTTCAAATACTTATTTTCCTCACTGTATGTTACATTCTAATAATCAAATTTTAGTTACATTAGTTATATTTAGTTTATAAAAACATAAAAAAAAGACAAGACAAAGTCTTAACAGGGTTTCTGCCAAGAGAGCTGCAGTAATATCTATAATATACTAGTTACACCCTGTGTGTAACAACATGCCTCACATATTCCTCACGTCTCACATGCCTTCCCATCCCAGAACAAATGACTAGACATGTTTTTTCTTATGTTGGATAAAAAAAACATCCACTAATTCCTTAATTACTTTAAACTATGTGCCAATTTTTTTATTATTATTTGATGAGACCCCTAATAATCTCTTGAGTATAATTTTGCAAGACAACTAAAAGTCACCATATCCTCAATGTAAAGCATGGTGGAGGTAACCTCATGCTAGGCTCTTCGGCTTCACTGTTTTTTATGTTTTTTTACACAGTATATATGGTTTTAAATATTAGGACATAATAAAAAAAATACAAAAGAGGTTTCTGTTTAGATTTGTTTGTGTGCCTGGAATCGTTGTCCTGTTGCGTGACACAATTTCATCAAAGCTTATGCTGAACAAACCCAAATCACCACCCTTCTACCACCATGCTTGACAGATGGAATGAGGTGTTTGTGGTGATATGCTGTGTTTGTTTTTTTAACAAACACTGCACTGTGCATAATAGTCAAACATCTTTACTTTGGTCTCTTCTCTGCGAAGAAAATTCTTCCAAAATTCTTGTGGTTTGTTCAGATGCAACTTTGGAAATCTAGGCTGTGCTGGCATGTTCTTTTTAGAGAAAAAAGGCTTTGTCCTGCAACCCATACAAAAACAACATACTTGTTCATTCTTCTTATTTTTTATATTTTTGTACTGTCATGAATTTTGCTATTTAGCATGCTAAGTGTGGCCTGTAGAGTCTGAGTGTTTTTACAGCTTCTCTGATCATTGCATTGTCTGACCTTGGAGGGAATTTGTTGGGATGTCCACTCCTGGGAAGACTGACAACTGTTTTGAATGTGTTCCACTTGTGAATAAACTTCCTTACAGTAAAAATATGAGATTCAATTTGAAAATGTTGCTATAACCCTTCACAGATTGATGATTCTTTAAAATCATCTTAGTATTTGTCAACACACATGTACATGAAAACATATACAGTATATGGAACATTTCTCCAAGGACACATGAAATAAATTTGGCAAGTGAAGTTGATAGATTTTAACCCTTCAAGGCTGTAAGTTGTATAACAGCAAAAGGCAGTTTAACAAAGTATTAGGGCATGCACATATATGCATGTCAGGCAATTCTTTTTTTCTTTTTACTTTTTATCTGGTATCACCCAGAAAAGCACTGGTTTCCTTTTAAGGCACATTATACTTCTATTTTATGAAACTTTAGGATTTTTCCTTGCAAGTGTTATCTTTGGAATGCTCATTAAGGGATTACATTACATAGCAAAGAGTTTGTGGACTCAAACTTGTGCTTTTTAAACATCCCATTCCATTTGCTAATATACCCCATTCTTCTAGGAACGTTTTGCACTAGAATCCTGATTATAGTTTATCTGGGTTTCTACATTCAGCCACAATAACATTAGTCAAGCACTGATGTTGGACAAGAAGGTCTGGGGCTTAAAGAAATATTAACTAAGAAATGCAAAACTAAACAAATATTACCTAAATAAATTTTAAACATAAAAACAAGTACAAGATTTACTGTTGAAGATCCAATCTAATTGTTATATTTTTATTTCAAACCATTTTTTCTGTTTAGCTCAATTAATTAATGTTAAGTTCACCTTGTTCTCTGTTTCAGCTCCAGATTTTGGTTTTACTAGTGGGTGCTGATTGTTACAATATAATCAGAGAAGATGGATGCAGGTACTAATATTTTATTAAAAGTGCAAACAGTAATAATAAGCACAAAGTACAGAAATACAAAAAATAAGTCTTAACCTTGTGTTAAAGCATCATCAGCCATGGAAAGACAAGCATGAGACAATGAGTATGTGTGTAAGGGGTGTGTGTGTATAAGTGCTAATTAACAGATAAAATGATTCAGGTGCAGACAGACAAATGACATAAAACTTGAGGATTCAGTGGATGGAAAATACCACTGACACTTCTATTATTTTTCTATGAATGCACTTGAGTCAATTTAACTTTCACCACTCTCCAACAAAAAGGTTTTTTGTTTACTTATTATTTCATATGTCCTTTACCTTTTGGTGATCAGCACATGCAAATCAGTGACATACACAATCAAGTGTAAAGAAAATCAGCATTTCCATAACTTTTGTAAATGCAATTGAAGTGATTAGGTCTGTTTTATTACGCAAACATTTGCACACAATTGTTCAAATCTGAGACTAAGTGTCAGAAGGCAGCAGTGCTGTGCTATGAAACCTTACACTAGTACAAAGATTCTCACAGCACATACACTGAATATACTCATACTTATAACTGACAAATGTCTACATTTTAATTGTTACTGTAATAGACTCTGTGCACATTCAAGAGCCTTGTTAATCATCATTAGGTATATAACTCTCATTAGTAGCCTCTTAATTAGCCCAGTACAGCAGGAAATACACTTGTCTTACACAGTGACCTTCTTTGAGCACACACATGCACTACACACACACACACACACACACACACACACACACACACACACACACAAACACACACACACACACACACACACACACACACATTCTCTAAGCCATTCTCTTCTGTGTTTTCTCTTTAACAATCATGGTAGAAGAGAGATATACACCATTTTCCTTCCGTATGAATAACCAAACACATACCCCATCACCTGACCTCTGAGGAAACAAGCACAGTAAGCGCAGCTAATTAGTACAGCAAAAAGTGAGTGTGTGTGTGTGTGTGTGTGTGTGTGTGTGTGTGTGTGTGTGTGTGTGTGTGTGTGTGTGTGTGTGTGTAGTGCATAAGGCTCAGTCATGCTGAATTAAAACATCAAAACTGTCACATTTCTCATTACACTCACAGCAGGATTTTAAAACACACATGCACATACACACACACACACACAAACACACACACACACATACACACACACACACACACACACACACACACACACACACACACACACACACACACACACACACACACACACACCAATTACAGTATGGGAACTCTAATGAAATTTGTAATCAACCTTACAAACATTATAGAAAAAGGGAAAGAGGGATAGAGGCAGAGGTACATCACGTGCATTAATATAAATGATCTTATTGGAACAATCCTGTAACACTGAGCCGAATAACACAGAGAAGGACCTGTCTGTCTCTCTTTTCCAGTCTCACTCTCTCTTAGGTTAAGGTCAATTCTTCAACACATCCCAATTTACTCTGCACCACTGGAGATCAAACACACACTTGGTACACTTCCAGTTTTTACAGCACTACAAAGAGCTGTGAGATGAGTCACTCACATATACACACACACACACACACACACACACACACTCACAGAGATTAATTCAATACAGATCTGCTCAAATGCACTTGAGCACTTGTTTTTATAGTATAATGTTTTAGATTTTTGGAAATTATGTGATTAAGAACATAAATAAAAACGTTCCAATTGTGTGGGCGTTTGGTCACCTATACCCAGCCCTGAACATGTGCAATGTGCAATATATATACATACAGTGGTGTGAAAAAGTATTTGCCTCTTTCTGATTTCTTATTTTATTGCATGTTTGTCACACTTTAATGTTTCAGATCATCAAACTAATTGAAACAAATGATAACACGTGCAGTGAACACAACGTGCAGTTTTTAAATTAAGGGTTTTAATTTTGAGGGAAAACAAAATCCAAAATTTCATGGCCCTGTGTGAAAAAGTGTTTGCCCCCCTGTTAAAACTGGGGTTTATCACACCTCAGCTCTTTTAAGAAATCTTTCAAATAGGACCTGCCTGACAAAATGAAGTAGATCAAAAGAAATTCAGAAACAAATGAGAAATAAATTAATTAAGATCTATAATTTGGTTT
>MU553112.1:2967309-2992645 GCA_024362625.1 Silurus asotus | reverse complement strand
TATATATATCTCTGAAATTCACAAATATACTGAAATAGATGCAGATGTAACTCGTGTTAAATGCACGAAGATATGGATTTTAAAGGCAAATGCAAATGTATAAATAAATCAGCATTCTGTGGTAGTGGTGAGTAATACCACCTCAGAGCGTTAAGTTCCCTGGTTCTGAGGTCTGTTTACTTCTTCTATGGTGTATATGGCTTATTTACCTAGCTAGCTATGGTTATGCTAGCTATAAACAAATTAAGATTTAATTATATTTTCACTGATGTAGACAGCGATCAGTCAAGTGTAGGGTGAGGTGTAAGTGCTTGTACCTCACATGAGGGGAAAGAGACGGATGTGGACGATGATGGTCAAAGTAATATGCATGTAGTTTATGCATAGACTACACCATTATATAACATAAACTACATAGCTAACTATTTGTGGACACCTGACTACCACACTCATGTCTGCTTTTCAAACAACCTTCTCTGTTTTTGGAAAGCTTTCTAGTAGATGTTGGAGTGTGCCTGTGGGACTTTGTGCTCATTCAGCCACAAGTGCATTAGTAAGATCAGACACTGATGTTAGGTGACAAGGCCTGAGATGCAGTCAGTGTTCTAGCTCATCCCAAAGGTGTTCAGTGGAACTGAGATCAGGGCTTTCTGCAAGCCACAAAGCATGTTTTCATGGAGCTTACTTTGTGCACAGTGGTACTGTAATGCTAGAACATGTTTTGGACTTTTAGATCTAGTGAATGGATATTGTATTGTTATAGCATACACATACATATAAAAGTGTGTGCCTCTTTATATATAGGTATAACGGTCGTGTTTACATTCTTTGTATTAGCATTTGCTCTATAAGTGTATCAGGTTATAAATGCAGAGGTAGACATGGCCTAAGTGAATTCAGAATTGAATCTTTAAATGCAATTTATCTCTTTTGGAGGTTAACTGCATTTTTTATCTTCTCTAATTTTATGATGCAATTACCCTTATGGTTGTTTCTGGTTGTGATACACGAATAGGAGAAACATATTACAGTTCAGCAAATCTTGTCATTTTGTTTAGAATTATATTTAGTACAAAGTGACCATATGATTCATAGCCCAGCATGCTTTTTTACATTGACAGAAAAATATTTTAGCATCTGTGCCAATTACATAACTGCTTCCTGAAACATATTGAAGGCATGCTGTGTTGAAAGCTGAACATCAGCACAGTAAGGGTCTGGATGTAAGCAATTAACAATAATTTGTTTACTGTAATCAGATTTATTTAGTATACACTACATTTACAGAATACGTGTGTGTGTGTGTGTGTGTGTGTGTGTGTGTGTGTGTGTGTGTGTGTGTGTGTGTGTGTCTCTGTGTGTGTGTCTGTGTGTGTGAGAGAGAAAGAGAGAGAGAGAGAGAGAGAGAGAGAGAGAGAGAGCAGGTATTGTTTAAAAAATTGGTTGCATCTGCTTTACACTGTGTGTGTGTGTGTGTGTGTGTGTGTGTGTGTGTGTGTGTGTGTGTGTGTGTGTGTGTGTGTGTGTGTGTGGATATGGGTGTGTGATTCTGCACTGTGTTCTCATGTAAGAGGCATAATGCATGAGCAGGTGTGACATTGCTTATTTTGGAGCACAAATGTGTCATGCTTGAAGTCAAGTCAAGTCAAGAAGCTTTTATTGTTATTTCAAACATATATAGCTGACGCAGTACACTGTGAAATGAAACAACGTTCCTCTTGAACCCTGGTGCTACATACAACAACAATCACAGAAAGAACAGGGCTAAGGACTAGTAAGTGTCCTCGCCACATAAAGTGCATCGTGTGCAACCTGGTGAAGACAGTGCGAAGACAACACAAGGCAGTGCAAGACAATACAGGACAGTGCAAAGACAACACAAGACAGTGCAATACAATAGAGAACAGTGCAAGGCAACACAAGACAGTGTAAGACAAATACACCAAACACAAAATAGCGCCGCCAGTAAACCTGTTGTATATTGCACATTGCGTTGTGTAAAAGAGTAAAGTGAACATTGTGGTTTAACAAAAAATGTAAACAAAATGTTGTGCAAAAGAGCAATAGCAGCAATCCCCCAAAAAAGATGTGCAAAAACAGCATATAAACAGCAAAAATGGCATGTAAACAAAGACGATGTAGTGTGTGTGTGTGTGTGTGTGTGTGTGTGTGTGTGTGTGTGTGTGTGTGTGTGTGTGTGTGTGTGAAAGTTTGTGTGTGTGTCTGTGAGTTTCTTTCTAGCTGTGAATCACAGTGTGGATTGTTCTTGCCTCACAGGAGTGTGCTACTCAGCACAGAGCCCATGCCTGACATGCAATCTTTGTAGGTGTGACTGTAGTGTGCTTTGTGTTCTTTGTGTTTGTCTGTCTGTCTATTTGTTGTACATTAACAATAATTCACTTAATAATTAATTGTAATTAAGAAAAATAATTAGTTTGTAGCATTTCATTAATTATTGCTATTTTCCAGTGACTCTCATGTTTCATAACAGTGTGCAGGACAAAATACTGGTGCAAGATTGGAAGGTGTTAAGATCTGGTACATATGACTGTTATTGCTGCTAATACAAATATAACATTCTCACACAATATATCGTTTTGTGACAGTGTATTGAATTTGAATTTTTTTTAAAACACTTTACACCAGGAGTGTCCAATCTTTTCCACAAAGGGCAAGTGTGGTTGCAAGTTTTCATTCCAACCAATTAAGGGCCACATTCATTTGGCATTGAAAATGAAATAATTAGATTAAACGAGTAGAATTTGGTGTGGACTTGCTTGGTGGGAATTAAAACCTGCACCCACACTGGCCCTAAAAAAAAGATTGAACATCCCAGTTTACACCCTAGTGTACATTAGCATGAGAATAAATAATCCTAATTACAATGGGCATTACAATGAGGGGCAATAGAGTAATCTGGATAGAGTGACATGAATTAAGATTGGAGTTTCAATTATATATTAATATCTAGATTTGCTGGTACCTATACATTTTTTATGAAAAATAAAGTTTTGAAAGTTGATGAAACATGACTGCCATGCTCATGATGTAAGTGGCAGGACACAAGTGTGTAAAGTCTCTGTGTGCTTTATTATCAGTCCATTATCTAAAATATATCACAGACAAAGGTGAAAATCAGAACGTACATGAAAGCAAGGCTTGAAAAATGCATTGAACAGAAAGAGAGAGAGAGAGAAAAGAGCACAAATCTCAGCTGGTGGTGTGATTGAACATTTAGAAGCAGAGCGATCACAATAGGGCATGAGAAAATGAAATAAGAGGGGGATGGGTGAGGAAGAGAGAGAGAGAGAGAGAGAGAGAGAGAGAGAGAGAAGAGAAAAGGAGAAAAAAAGAGAGAGAGAGAGAGAGAGAGAGAGAGAGAGAGATTGGGACGGGGGAATGAAGAAGGAATTCATCGCACATCTGCTTATGTTTTAAACAAACCCTCTGTCCTTTAACTCAGCTGCCCAGTTTAAGAACAAAGCCTAATCAGCACCTCTTCTTTTCTTTTCAAACTGGCTTCCTTTCAAGAACACTGTTAAATGCAATGCAGTATTGCTTTACATGTGCCCTTTTGGTGTTACCTTTTCCTCACAACTCCCAGTGCATGCATAACACTGTGTCACCTGAGAGAAGAACAGCATGGTATCACAGTGTTTGAAGCATGATATTACAGTATTTAGTATTCTTTGCTGTCTGGACCTGACTGATCCACCAGGATAGCCATCCAGATAAATTAGATCACAATTGTTACACTATTACACTTTCTTGACAATGATTACATTTTCAACAACTGGTCTCCTTAGTTCCAAGATGTATACGAACAGAAGACGTGACACCACACTGTGGTAGACATAGACTGTCCCAAATTTTTTGAGACCTGTTGCAGCCATACAATTAAAAATACCTTATTTTTTTCTTTAAAATCTTCTAAGTTTCAACATTTGATGTTTTTTTTTTTGTTTTGATAATAGAATATAGATTTATGAAATTTTCACATTATTATTATTATTATTTTTACACAGTGTCCAAACTTTTGTGGAATTGGGGTTGTAGTACAAGTATCCAAAGGATTTGACCATTTCTGTCCACACAGGCTGCCCAGGTGCTTGTTCAGTTTCTTCAGTTATTTTGAGACTGGACTACTGCACTCTCTCATGGCAGGTCTAACTATTAGTCCACTGTAAATGATCGAAAATGCAGCTTGTGCACAATTTGTGTTCAATCTGCTCAAGTTGTCCCACACCACCCCACTGCTGCGCTTGTCGAGAAAAATGAGTACGACACGCTCCATTCACTGGCTTCCAGTAGCTGCATCAGAGGTATCAGATTCAAACTACTGATGTTTGCCTACAAGACCAAAAATGGACCAGCACCATGTTACCTCAGAGACCTCATCACACCTTGCATTGCACCAAGCTGTCTGAGATCCTCCAGCACTGCTCGACTGGTAACACCTTTTCTTAGGATGAGAGGTAAGTATACTTCAAGGCTCTTGACTTCCTCTATATTTCCGAACAGCGGAGTCCTTAGCTATCTTTAATCGACGATTAAAGACCTAAACACTTAAATTAGCAATTTTCAAGTTTGCTTTGTAAAAATCAAGAGTTGTAGTCTGATTTATCTTAAGTTTGTAATCTAGTGTACCACTGTAGATTTATTCTTTGCTAGAGACTTAAAGCAGGTTTGTACTTCACTCTGGACAAGGGCATCTGCTAAATGCCACAAACTTAATTGTATATGTACACAGTTAATTGTTTCCTCTGATTCCTTCTAAGAACTATCTGCTGTCATCTAGTTGAGGATGGAAATTCCATTTGAGTCTGGTCCCACTCAAGCTCTCAGGAACTAAATAGATTTATAAATGTAAATTTAATTTTGGGGAATTTATATTATTCTCTTAAATTTGTTTTATGACAATGTCTAATTTTCAAAGTTATTTAAATAATGGCTAAACAAAATGTAATTCCATTCACCTTTATAGATACCATGGTGACTGAATAAGCAACTAAAAAGGCTCCATTTAATATAGTTATATATGGGTTAAAATTTATAAAAAAAAAAAAAAAACATACACTATATAATAGTAAAAATCTGTCCACATGTCTACTTTTCCCACACCACTGTTCATTTTCTTAAATGACAGATAAAAAAATCTCATAACAGAGATGTTTACACTGTATGTTACCTCACAATTGTCAAACGTTAAATGCCAGTAATGCCACTGATCACCTTAGACTGAAAATTTTGACAGCACTTAGTTTGCACAGTCAAATGTCCTATTAAATTTCTGGCATGCACATTAACCCCTGACAGATTAGCATAATGCATTTATTTTGGATTTCCATGCCACGTACAATGAATGATGTGGGAAAAAATTGTCTGTGACAGCAAAATTGCATCTAAATCATGCAAGATTTACAGTTCAAGTTAGTGTCAGGTGGCGGAGACAGTTACAGGTGCAGGCTTATTAAAGTTCAGCAGACAATTCAAAACTTTAGGTGAGAGTAAGGTCATTGCAGGCAGAGAATTATGTATTAGCAAATAATATTAAGTAAACAAAGTTAAACCAGAACAAAAATTTTGAAACCAGATTAGTTTAAACAGTAAAGAAAGGCTTGATAAGTCAGGCAGAATTGTAAGTAAATGTTTTTATGCAATGCTTATTGTCGCTACCATCGCTTAGCCATATTGTAGCTTCATGGTTTACGTGAGGTCGCCCGCCCATGACATCACAACTTGCCTCTTGGCCGGATTTCACACATGGTTCAGAGAGTGAAAGCGTACGCAGTCTATAAACGCTCCCCATTCGGGAACTCGAGCTGCGTCGCAATGCTTTTGAAATGAGTGTCCATTCACGCCACACTGAAAAGACCCTGCCTATTGTGTGGCTACAAGGTTGAGGACGTAAAACCTGACAAAGATAAGCAGGGTGAACCAGCCCGCAGATGTTCTGGAGAGGGACTTCAGTGGGCCAGGCCATGGACGAGGTTGTAGAGGACCAGTGGACCTGTGGACCACAAAAAAAAAGTGGCTTTTGTAGGCAAAACCAAAGCCTTCAGCGATGCATCACCTGGGGAGAGATAGCCAGCTGCTGTCTCTACAACCCTGGGCATCTCCCTATAGCTGCATTCCCTGAACATTACTATATTCACTGGAAAGGACTCCATCTTTAAGCCTCGTGCTAGGCTGGCCTACGAGGAAGAGTGCTCACTTTTGACAAGCTGTCACTCTGCACCCATGGAAAAGGCCCTTAAGCTCAAATCTACTCAGTTGTTTTTTTTAACAGAATCATATTCAGGGACCCCAGTGCCAAAACACGGTGTTATAGAAATTCTATTGCAGGTTCTTATATAAGAAAAAACAGTTTGAACATAAAGTCATTGACTGAAATAAGTACTTTATTCTTCCTGTTTATTCATTTCAGCAGCTTACATTAGAACTATTATGTGATATTTTAATATAAACTATACAAATAAATATTAAAAAATAAAATTTATTTTCCTCATGAATAACATTTTATTATAACCTCCAACTAATCTTCAGTTTCAGCAATTCATACACCTGCTCTGTAGGGGAATATAAAGCTGACACTGACCAACTTCAGTCCTCACACAAAACCACATTCCTCAGAGTGCTGAGTGTAGCAGAACTGACCCGAATGAAATCACTTGACTTTTTATACTCAGCTTCATCTCATCTGTTTCCTTTGTTTTAATTTGTAGGTGTAGCCTATTTCTTTCTAAATGCTGCTATCTCAAGTACTCAGACATGTGTGTGTGTGTGTGTGTGTGTGTGTGTGTGTGTGTGTGTGTGTGTAAATTATGTAATTTTTATTTAATTTTTCTGCATAAATTCTAATTGTAAATACTGTACCTCCAAAACTGATTTCTTTGAGTTTTAAAATATGTTGTTATTTTATGTGTTCACAATATTAATATAAGCTTTATAAAGAAAATTGATGATCAAGTAACAAGCTTTTTACACAGGAACGGAACAGACTACGAGATTGATGATCAGCATACAGTAGACTCTGACAGTTACAGCAGGACATAAGCTCCAGAACTGCATTTGTGGTTGGAAAAAGGTTACCTCCACCCAAGGCCTGCAAATACACCAGGGCAAAAAAGGGTGCCTAAAGAAGGGTCAACAGGGAAGACGCATCGACAGCTACTTTCTGAGAAGCAGGCTGAGTCAGTCGACAGAAGTTCAGCAGCAGGACACACACCACAGTCTGCAGGACATCAACACCCCTGCCCTAGAGGAGGAACAACAAGGCACAAGAGGGCAACCTGAACCCAAACCATAACGACCAACAGCAGAGAAGAAGACTCAGGGGCGAAGGTCATTAGTTAAGTGGCCAAAGGCCTGCAACAAGATGATGTGGAAGGAGGCCAACACTGATCTCTGCAACATACTGGAAGCGATCAGAGGCACAGCCCTGAAGAAGGTGGAAAGGATGGGTGATCTTATCTATGCCTACGGGATGGAATAATTTGGAGTGGTTGAAGACAAACGAGCTACTCCTTCAATCCCCACCAAGTCCAGAAGGCAGACAGAGATAGATCGCCTAGTCAACGAGAGGAGGCAGTTAAAGAAGCAATGGAGGAAGGCCATAGAGGAAGAGAAGGAGGGTATTAACCTGTTGCAGGAAGAGATTCGGGGCAGGCTTACAACACTGAGGAGAGCTGAAAACCTCCTAAGGAAGCGCAGAAGGAAGGAGCAAATAAGATCTCACTTCTACAAAGACCCATTCAAATTTGTGAAGACCGTCTTCACAAAGGAGAGGAGCGGAAGTCTCTCAGTGTCAAAGGCTGACCTGGAAGAACATCTGAAAAACTCCTGCACAGATGCCAGACACCAGGAAGAAGTTACACTCCCACATTTACATTTGCATTTACATTTGCGGCATTTAGCAGACGCCCTTATCCAGAGCGACGTACAAAAGTGCTTTAAATCTCTAGTAGTGCTTAGTCTTACACTGGTACGCAAGAATACAAACTCAATATAAATATAACTTGAATTCTACAAACTTGGAAAGTGGTAATTTAAGTATTTCAGGAAGAGGTAGGTCATGCCACCAGTCAACCCACCAGAGCATGAGCTGGATATCAGTCCACCCAGGTGGAGTGAGGTAGAACAAATCGTGCGTAGAGCAAGGGCCGCATCGTCTCCAGGCCCCAATGGAGTTCCATACAAGCTCTACAAAAATGCTCCAGCTGTCCTGCGATTCCTCTGGAAACTAATGAGAGTTGTGTGGCAGAAGAATGAGATACCAACATCCTGGCGGAGAGCCGGAGGGATCCTTATACCAAAGGAAGAGGACTCTGCAGAGATCGGGCAGTTTCTCTGCAGAGATCGGGCAGTTTCAATGCTGAAGAAAATCATTGTCGCAGCAAAGGCTGGCACGGTACCTGCAAAGAAACAACTTGATCGACGCGTCAATTTAGAAAGCAGGCATCTCGGGCTTCTCTGGTTGTGTAGAACATGCTAGTGTCATCTGGCATCAGATCCAGGTCGCCAAAAAGGAGGGAACAGATCTTCACGTGGTGTTCCTGGATCTTGCAAATGCCTTTGGCTTATTCGCTCACAGCCTCCTCTGGACAGCCTTTGACTACTTTAGAGTTCCGGCAGCTCTTACAACCCTTGTCAAGGCCTACTTTAAGGACGTCCAACTCTGTGTGACAACAGCAGAGTACACAACAGCTTGGCAACACCTGGAAGTGGGAATTATGGCCGGTTGCATCTCGCCACTGGCCTTCACCCTGGCAATGGAGGTCATCATTCGAGCCTCTAGATGGACAGTTGGCGGACAGCAAATAAGACCTGGGCTGATGCTGCCGCCAGTCAGAGCTTATATGGATAACCTCACAACTCTCACCACAACCAAGGTTTGCACTGTACGGCTATTAAGTAAGCTCCAGGGCAACATCGAGCGGGCTCGCATGAAGATCAAGCCGAGCAAGTCCAGAAGCATTTCCATCATCAAGGGAAAGCTGTCAGACCACCGGATCCACATCGGCAAGGAACCCATTCCAAATGTCTTAGAGAAGCCAGTAAAGAGTTTAGGTCGGTGGTATGATGCCTCCCTTAAAGATTAAAGAGCAAGTAGAGCAGCTTAGGAAGGAGGTAGCCAGTAGCATGGAGAACATCGATAGAACCCTGCTTCCTGGCAAGCTGAAGCTCTGGTGCATGCAGTATGGACTACTTCCACGTGATCTATGGCCACTAACCCTCTATGAAGTCCCACTCTCAAAGGTGGAAAAGCTGGAGAGACTGGTCGGCTCATACATAAGGAAGTGGCTTGGCCTTCCCAGGTGCCCCAGCAGTATTGGACTTTATGGCAAAGGGTTACTACACCTGCCCATTTCCAGTCTGGTAGAGGAGTACAAGTGTGCTAAAGTCAGACTGGAGATGATGCTACTGGTTTCGAGTGATCCATTTGTAGCCCAAGCGCCCCCCATCTTGGCCACCGCAAGGAAGTGGACCCTGATGGCTGCAACTGAGCAGGCGAAGGCAGCACTCAGACACAAGGACATTGTGGGCCAAGTGCAGGAGGGGAGGAGTGGTCTTAGACTTGGGGCCAGTTCGCCAGTGTGGAGCAAGGCCTCTCCATCTCAGAGATGCAAGATGGTGGTCCAGGAGGTATGGCGGTAGGAGGAAGAAGGTGCACCCAGGCAGTGGCACAGGCAAAGCAAGAGCAGTGGATGGCATGGGAAGGAGTGGAGAAGAGGAAAATCTCCTAGAAAGAGCTGTGGGAAATGGAGACATTCAGGGCAAGCTTTACCATCTGGGCTGCCTATGATGTCCTGCCTTTTCCCGCAAACCTAAACCAATGGTATGCTGAGGACCCCACGTTCCCCTTTATGCCCAAGTCAAGCAACACTGAAACACATCTTAGTGGGATGCAAGACCAGCCTCACCCTAGGGCGGTACACCTGGCAGCACAACCAGGTGCTGAAGTGTCTTGCTGCAGTGTTGGAAAATCGACGGACAAATGTGAATGCCCTTCCTCCCCATCATCCCAGTGGCAGCCAACACCATTTGTTCGGGAGGGTGAGTGTCAAGCCAACCTCACCACCATAAAATCAGACTATGGTCAGCTGGGTAGAGCAAGGGACTGGAAGCTGCTGGCAGACTTGAATAAAAAACCTGCGACCAGACCTTTTCTGTAGTCAGCCTCGCTCAAACTTGTCTACATCATCAAGCTCATCGTTCCCTGGGAGGGTGCAGTGGAGGAGGCCTATGAACGGAAATGGCTGAGGTACGCTAAACTTGCAGCCGATGCACAACAACAAAGCTGGAATGTAAAGGTATGCCCAGTGGAAGTAGGTTGCAGAGGGTTCGGAGCCACCACAACATCCAGGCTACTCAGGGAGATAGGAGTACGAGGAAAGGCTCACCAGCAGGCGGTCAAAGACCTCTCTGCAGCTGCGGAAAAAGAAAGCCAGTGGCTGTGGGTGAAAAGAAAAGACTCCGCCTGGGTCTTTAAGTGAGTTGATGGCATCTAGGGAGTGAACCTGGGACGCTGGGATTCACTGCTGAACCCTCTGGAGGTGTCGTGGGCCTATCAGCGAAACACCCAGGAAGGAGGGCGCCCACTTGACAACCCAAAGGGTGCCATCACTCAGTGGACCTTTCCACAGAGGCTTAGCGGTGCCTCAGTATAATGAGTTGAGAAGGAGCCACCTCAGGAGAAGGAAGGACTGAGGAGTAGTGTGGCAGAGGGTGCCACCACTGAATAGACCATCCCACAGAGTCTCATCGGTGCCTCAAGTATGTTTTAAGGGATATCAACATCCAGTCCTACACAACAGATCAGATATTTGACATGATGTGATGCTGAACAAGGCATTTACAAAGTTTCTAATTAACAGATAAATTGTAAGTGGGTTAAAACAAGTAAGGGAAATAAAATAATTTTTAGAGGCATACTATTTATGCATTTTATCCAAAACTCTAAACAATGATTTGTCATGAAATGACCAAACTCATAATTTGTAATGTAGTGGGGATTTCTCCTCCAATAACTCATCCTAGGGGGACAAGAATGTTAAGGCAGAATGTCTCCAGGTTATGTATGCTTCCTTAGGAAACCAGGATAACATACGTAACCTGGAGATGTTCCATTGCAAGAACTTGAGCTGCGTCAAGAACGCTTTGAGAACGAGAGTCCGATACCACCGCTAGACTGACCTTGCCTTGGGTGTAAGAGCCCAGCTAGGTCGAAGGACAGAGGGGCCAGAAGTGGCACTGGTGTCAAGGTTATAAAACCTGACAAGGTCAGCAGGTTAGACCAGCCCACAGCGTTGCAGATATAAAGGAGGGAAACTCCAGAGGACCAAGCCTTAAAGGCTGCCACACACCAGGTTGAGTGCGCTCTAACGCTAAAAGGAGCGAGGTGACCAGAGGACTCATAGGAGGATGCAATCGGATCCACAATCCATCTGCTAAGGGTCTGCTTGTTTGCAGCGAGGGCTCTCCTGGAGGGCCATAGCAGATGAAAAGTTGTTCCGACTTCCTCCATATCGTTCTGTGGACGTATACAATATGTCCAGTGTTCGCACTAGACACAGCCGGTTTAGCCTCTTCTGGTCTGTGCCCGAAAACAGGTCGTGGAACAACCGAGGGCACCTTAGGGACATACCCTGTTCTAGACTACAAAAAAGCACTGGGCATGCCTGGAGTAAATTTCAGAAATGAGGGGGCTGCAGAGAGTGCCTGAAGATCCCCAAATCTCTTAAGAGAGGAAATGGCCAGGAGGAACACAGACTTGACTGTGAGGAACCTCCATCAAAGAAAACCGCATCACCAGCGGGTCTCTACTCAGAGACTGCCCGCCAGGGGGGCATGGTATGCTGAAACAGTGGACGCATAGACTTTGAGGGTGGACAGAGCCAACCCTTTGGCAAACTGTTCTTGAAGGAATTCCAGCACAAAACCAACCAGGCAGTTAACTGGATCCAATTGGTGCTGATCACACCATACACTGAGCAGGCACCGTCTAGCAGCATACAACATCCTTTTAGAGGGAGCTCTGGATTGGAGAATGGTATCTACCACCTCAGTTGTGAGACTGGAATCTCAGAGCTGTGTCCCCTCAGGGGCCACAGCCACATTCTCCACAACTCTGGAGAGGGGTAAACAATTGTGCTCCTTGAACTCCCTAGAGGGACTCGAGTCTGCTCCACCATGTAAGGTTGGAGTCGCCATTTTTTTTTTTTTTTCTACTTCCTCATTCAGATGACCCGAGATTTACACTGCTATTAAGGAGAACAGCTTCCCCTGGTCCCAGAGGAGAATCCGACATACCAGTTTATACAAAAGGTGCAAGTGCAGACCCCCTGGTGGTTGATATAAGAGACCACTGTGGTGTTGTCTGAACAGACCAACACATTATGGCCTCTGAGGTTTGGCAGGAAATGCTTGAGAGCTAGAAGCACGGCCAGCATCTTTAGGCAGTTGATGTGCCACAGCAGTTGGGGCATTCCCCAGAGACCTTGGGCAGAGTGGCAGTTCATGACAACTGCTCAACCCATGAGGGACACGTCCATCATTAGAGCAATTGTATGGAGCAGATTGCCCCTCCGAGAGAACCCTTGGGTCCCTTGGGTCATGTGCAGGAGACCAAGTAAAGCCACCGTGATGGCCCTCTTTCTCAGGAGAGTGTTAACTCTTATTCCATGAGCAGAGCCTGCTCGGGTCCCACCAAAGTGTGATGTACGAGACCCAAACTGAATGGTATAGCCTCTGTCTATAGTATGCAGGACCCACCGAGACTCGTCTGGCTTTCCAGGCTGCCAGGTAGTCTCTTAAGGGTATCTCGAAACGGACGTCTGGTACACCTAGAGCCAAGGAGGCAGCAAGTCCTCCGGGTCTTCTACAATACTGGGCAGAAACCAAGGAGGGTGTTTGCTGGAGCTGGCCACTCCCTGAAGCACTGAATGTGGCAGGGTTAATGGGCCAGGTTCCTGGGGCTTCCTGGGTTTGGCTGGAACCATATAATGAGGTGCCCCTCACCCTTTTCTGGTGGAGTCCCAGAACGTCCCATGTTAGGACTTCTTGGCAGAAGCCATCTTATTGAAAATGACAGTCTTCAGATCTGTCATCTCACGAGGCTTAGGCCCAGATCAGCCCAGATCAACCCAGCACCTCCCAACACCCAGAGGTTCAAAAGAGGTTCTGCTTTTGAACCTCTGGGTGATGGGAGGTGCTGGGTTGATCTTGGGGCTGCGCTCACCGAGCAGCCCCTATGAGAGCGACGTGGGAACAACCGCTGAAAAATGCTTCCGACTGCGTCGAGAAGTACGGCTCTGTCCCTGTTGGAAGGATTTTCTTTTGCAGCAGGTCAGCCTGATATGCCTGTAACACCACCATGTGCAGGCATGCAGAGGCTTGACCCGCTGACGCATATGCCCTAGCCAACATCGCTGATGTGCTACAAAGGGGCTTGGCGGGCAGTGTCGGGGTTTTAAGGGATAATGTGATCCCTAGGAAAAGATAGCTTGCCAGCATCTCTACAACCCGGGGCATCAACCCCTAACCACACTTTTTTAATCCCACTACGTTGGAGTACAACGAGGATTGGAACTGAAGAGGTGGGCCAAATATGTCCTAGCCCAAGACCTGGACACCTCGTTGTGCAGGCCCAGAAAGAAAGGCAGACCTTGACTCAGAGGTTGTGACGTAGGTAGCAGAAAGCACTTGTCGAGCTTACTGGAGGGGGCAGCTTCAAGCCTGTCTCGAATCCCTATGGCACCAATGGCTCCTAGTTTAGTATCTCAGCATATTACTAAAAGTAAAGTACCACATGTGGTTGGATAAAAGCTTGTGTTCCCATTATCGGTTGAATGGTGTGAGGTTATGTTAGCTCCAGTTGCAGCTAATCAATTTAAAGCTGTCTTTTGAAATCCAATGAAGGATTTCTAGGCTGATATACAGTCAGAGTTACTCTATAGATTTTGTGTGTGTGTTTAGTATCTCAGCATATTACTAAAAGTAAAGTACCACATGTGGTTGGATAAAAGCTTGTGTTCCCATTATCGGTTGAATGGTGTGAGGTTATGTTAGCTCCAGTTGCAGCTAATCAATTTAAAGCTGTCTTTTGAAATCCAATGAAGGATTTCTAGGCTGATATACAGTCAGAGTTACTCTATAGATTTTGTGTGTGTGTGTGTGTGTGTGTGTGTGTGCAATATCATCTGTGTGTAATTTTAGATAATTGTAAGATCATCCCATATCTCATATCTGTATATACAATTATTGTAAAATGTCTACACACTGTGTATTATCTAGAGTGTTGTCATACCTATACCTTACATATTATTAGTTCAAAATATTATTTTCTTTATATATAGAGATTTCATACCTACTAGTAATTTTTCTATTACAACATGTGAGCCTGTTACATGTGTATTTTACCATACATACTATTTGTTTAATAGCTACAAGGCATATTTACTACCTATAGCTATGTAATTTATTAATTTACTCTATCTATCTATCTATCTATCTATCTATCTATCTATCTATCTATCTATCTATCTATCTATCTATCTATTATACAAATAATTTATACAGTACAAGTGGTCGCTGAGTTACAATAGATGGTTTAATGGAATTTTTTATCTTACAATCTTACAATTCCACAATGCTAATATTTGCACCCATAGTAGATGGTAAACTACATTAAGTTGCTGATTACCTGCACCATGCACTGGTTGTAGGATTGTATCTATCTGTCCGCAGTGTCAATGAAGCTATTGCTCCCCTATCCTAACGCTTACAACATCTCTCACAGAACAACCTCCATGATCCAAAAAAATTCTGGCTTCAAAGCGGAACATTCCACAGAGATGACCCTTTTGGCTGTTTCTGAGAAACTGCATGCTACTCGGTCAGCCAAGCAGTCATCTATATTTTTTTTTATTGTATCTTCTGTGAGCCTCAGGAGCCTCAGTATCCTTGCAACAGCATGGGAATTGTTTGCTTCTTACCTGGAAGGTCCATCATATCAGGTAACATGGAGGGGGTCCACATCTGCCCCACGCAGATCCACCACTGGTGTCCCACAAGGCTCGGTACTTGGTCCCCTCCTTTTCTCCCCCTATACCCACTCTATTGGTGAAGTCATATCCTCACATGTTTTTTTTTTTACCACTGCTATGCTGATGACACTCAACTCATCTTCTCTTTCCCTTCCTCAGATACCATATATACCAGCTTTTGCTTGGATCTTGACATGCTTAACAGGCATATATTTATGGATGAGTGCTCAACAATTAAAACTCAACCCCAGCAAAACAAAACTGCTGGTCATCCTAGGTAATTCATCTTCAGGTCAAGATCTCCAAATAACTCTTAATGACTATCTGCTCTCCCCTTCAGCCACTGCTCGCAACCTTAGGGTAACTATGGACAATGAACTGTTTTTCTCCTCACATGTTGCTAATGTGTCTCGTTCTTGTTGATTTCTTCTCTATAACATCCAAAGGATCCGATTATTTCTGTCTACACATGCTGCCTAGGTGCTTGTTAAGTCTCTTTTCATTTTATTACTGGACTACTGCAAATCTCTGCTGGCAAGTCTTTCTCTGAATGCTATTTGTCCACTGCAAATGATCCAAAATGCAGCTGCACGACTTGTGTTCAATCTACCCAAGTTCTCCCACACCACCCCACTGCCAGCTGCTTCCAGTAGCTGCATGTATTAGATTCAAAACACTAATGCTTGCCTACAAGGCTTAAATTGGACCAGCACCACCTTACCTCAGAGATCTTATCACACCTCACGTCACATCGCTCTGGACAAGGGAGTCTGCTAAATGCCGCAAATGTAAATGTAAATCTCTTTCGCATTCTCGGCAGTCAAAACTAGACAGGATGGTGGCTCAGCTGATACAGCATTGCTACCTCACAGCTCCAGGGCTGAATTTAAATACTTTACTCAAGTAATTGTTTGTGCAGCGACTCTCTTGTTCTCACAATGTCTATGTAGGTTTCCACCACCTACCAAAAACATGCCAGTAAGTTGGTTGTGCCGAAAATCCGGTTAGGACATGATCTTAATAATTTTCTATAAGTGATCACTGTGACCCAGTGTAAGTCTTAGAACTCTGTAATGACAGTTTCTAGGACATTGTGTTAGAATGTGCATTTTATAGAACACTGATAAAAATGTTACCTAGCCTAGAACTTGTGATATAATCAGTGATGTTTAACTAGCAGGGTAAAGTACTGCAGTTCTATGATCTATGTCTAAGAAATTAGTCTAAAAACAAGCCAAATTAGATTAAGGAAATTGGATTGAGGGGAAAGTGTTAAAAACTGTGTTAAAATAGAACTAAAATAAATAAGTGCCTTTTTGGTGATACCATCAAGTTGCACCTTTTTAAATGGTTAAAAAGAATAGCTGCCTTCTAATGAAGCTAATTAGCATTCATGTGTCACTAATAAGTATAACATTAATGCATAATAATTATCCAGCATTCATTTGCCTAAAGCTCATTTATTAATGCCATTATAGCTATTTTAATTGTTTTTTCAGTCAATAGTTTCCGAGGTGACATGGGTATCTGTGATCTATGGCATCACTTTTTCCACATGTCTGTCTAATTAAATGTCATTGATCACTCTCCACCTCCTTAATTCACACACACACACACACACACACACACACACACACACACACACACACACACACACACACACACACAAATGGAAAGTATAATCAGGGTTATCTTGATTAGTTGGTGCTGTGGTAGAGAGCTGACCTTATCAGTATGAGATTTTCAAAGAAACCTGAGACCACAACATCACCTGCTTCCACCAAAACAAATCTCTTTCTCCCTCTTACACTCAGATTTAGACACACACATACACACAGACTGAGTGGATGGAGGGCATCTGAAATTAGTTCCTCGGAGACTGAGAGAGCTGAAATGAAGTCCTGTGTCAGTCCGTATGTCTCACCTACAGAATATTAATGAATGTTTTTAACCCCATTTAATCTGTTTTGCTCTACATTCAGGTTTCCCCTTGCATGACAGAAAAATCACACTATTTTCTCACAAATAAAAGGAGCTAGCACAACTAAAGGTGACGTTAGAGGACAAAGTAAACCACGAAATAACAACAACAATACATCAACAAACCCTCTTTTTTATCACATCAAAATTGTCCAACAGTCTTTCACATTCTGCCTCATGTTACCTGTTTAAAATATTTGGCCCACTCTGCCTTAAGAAAGTTACTACAATTATACTAATGGTGGTTTTTCTATAGTACAACATGGCACTATGACACTACCATAGTTTTACAATGGTAGTTTACTGTATCTACAACAATATACAAAAAAGATGTTAGCATGATGTTGGTGCTTAAGCAGAAACTTAAAAGTGTATGTTATGCAACTATTCTCAAAAATGTATAACACACTTATTGTTAATTTTTAGATGTACATGTTGAGATGAATATACATATATAAAAACAGTGCATATAAAATGCAGTAAGTGTGAATGTGCCAGTAGTAGGTGTTGAAGTGCAAATCAGGTGTTATAGCAAAATGCATTGCAATATAGAGCAACACAAATTAGAACTGAGAAAGTTGCTAGTTTAGTGATGGATATTAGTAAAAAGCAGTAGTAGTGGACACTGTGAAAAGGTAGTGGGTCACTACAGGATGGGGTTTTAAAACCTTACTTTTATCTGTCTCTATTGTGCCTTTGTATATTGTATTGTATATTATTACATTTTTTCCTTTACTGGAACCAAAGGTCTCAAACTTGTTCCAGCATGACAAATCATCTGTGCACACTGAGGTCAACGAATACAAGGTTAGCGATGTAAAAGAACTTGAATGTCCTGTGCAGAGCCCTGACCTCAATGCCAATGACCACATTTAGGATTAACAGGACTGTCACTTGCACCCAAGTGCCTGTGCATCTAACACCAGTGCCTGATTTTACTAATGCGCTGGTAGCTTATTAAGCAAATCCCCAGCCAGGCTCTAAAATGTATTGGAAAGTATCCCAGAAGAGAGAAAGCCATTAAAAAAGAAAAAAGGGGTACTACATATGAAATGATGAAAAAATTATTATACAAACAAAATGAAATTCAAAGACAAAATTACCTTTAAAGAGTTTTTTTTACTTGTTTGGGTTGTTTGAGGACATTAGAGGAGACAACAACTTAATAAATTATAGTGAGCCTGATTGATTATGTCTGATGAGTGTCTAGTCAACTTGTCTAGTCAACTTATCCATCCATAGCACATAAATTTAGCAGATGAGAACATCTACAACTAAAAACAGAGTGGGCCAAAAGTCTAGACAGATAACATGAAATCATGAAATTTTTACTAAGGTGAAATTATGTATTGTTGTTTTTATTACATTGTTTGCTTTGTTATCTGACTTTACCTCTGGTTGTCCTGGTAACATTTATTTGTGGGAAAATTGTGTGATTTTTCTCTCAAAAAAGGGGAAACCTAAATGTAGGGCAAAACAGATTACAGGGGGTTAAAACATTAATTAATATTCTGTAGGCGAGACATACGAACTGACATTATGTTTATTTCATTATGTCATAATTTTATTCACACACTATATTATAGTATCAGTCTTTTCTTTACTTTTTCACTTTTACATTTTCTCCATTTATGTTACAAAATATTGCATTTAACATCAAAGAAAAGGCAAATGCATGTTTTTAAAGATGATGTTCTTGACAATACTCCACTCAAAATAGAAAGCCTGGATCAATATCAAGCGGCTCTAAAAAGCAAGTCTGAATTTGTCTAAATTTACATGTGCAAAAACATAGATATTACTCATGTCATTTTAACTTCATGTAGCCATCGTTCAAGTACAAATAATTGTAAACATCAAAGAAAAGGCAAATGCATGTTTTTAAAGATGATGTTCTTGACAATACTCCACTCAAAATAGAAAGCCTGGATCAATATCAAGCGGCTCTAAAAAGCAAGTCTGAATTTGTCTAAATTTACATGTGCAAAAACATAGATATTACTCATGTCATTTTAACTTCATGTAGCCATCGTTCAAGTACAAATAATTGTAAAAAAAAAAAAAAAAAAAAAAAAAAAAAAAAAAAAAAAAAAAAAAGGAAAGACCAGTCAAGTAGTACATGTTGATAGCAAGCATAACTATACAGCATAAATAGTCAACAATATAATAAACGAAGCTCTACAAGCCCCTGAAAGTTCAACAGCAAAATTTAATTGCAATCCACCATCTTCCTTTTTTCTCCTTCTTATTCCTCCTCCCTGTGTAGCATCTCTGAGCATGACAAAGCTAACTTGTCTTCATCCAGGAGACCTTCATACAACATGTACAGGAAAAAAGAATTCCGAACATGTTTAGAATATCATGGATTGAAGCAGTAACAAAGAAAATTCCATTATATTTGCCTTTGGTGTTGGCTGTACTGGAACAACTGCATCTAGCTTTTTACCAAGCTCAGCCTGAGGGCTTTATCAGTTTCAAGGAGTATTGCAGTGTAAAATGTGTTCACATTGCTCCTGCTCTTAGCCAAAACACTAATTTCTTTATTTTTTTAATAAATGTACTTTAAGCACATTTTGATGTTCTTAGATGTCCTGATATAAAAAAAAGGTTCTTGTTGTCCAAATAGTGTTTGTGTTTTATTGTCGATGGCTTTACATTTCTTCACACGACGTTCTCAAATAGCGAGTCTCTTTGGTCTTTTTCCATAATTTCTCATGCAATTCTCTCCAGAGATGTGGGACATTCTGAGGTGTTTCATCTCTCTGGGATGCACAGCACAGCAGGGTTTTACACACACTTCTGCACCTCTCTCTCACTCTTCATTTCTTTTTTCAGTTCTTGAAGCCCACCAGCTGGCCGCTGTGTGGGTTTTTTAAACTATGTCAGGAGTCATTCCCAGTGATAAATGGCAGCACTTTTAGAGAGCTGCTTGATGTTTGCAATGGTTGCACACACACATATATATATATATATATATATATATATACACACACACACACACACACACACACACACACACACACACATACACACACACATACACAGTGGTTTTCATACTATGCATTGGCTGTGTACATTTTTTATCTTTCAGGTTCACAGAGAAAAATAGAAAGACATACAAGAGAAAGATATACTGTATTAAAACACAAAAACAGAAAGGGTTAACATTATAGTTTCATGTTATTTTGTCATCTAACCTTATACTTATTCCTCAGAATTTAAACTATTATTGATTGCATTTTGTTCTATTGGTTTATTTGTCAAAATATAGTTTCTTGCTGTGTTAAATATTTATTTGCTTTAAGCTTATGTCCCTTATGTTTGTAGGTTACACTTCAATATGATTGTGTGTTAATAATCTAGTTACTCACAGTCTTGTTTAATTCTGAGTCCATTATTTTTTATTTAGCATACAGCTCAAGTTATGTTGCTTTATGTTTTTAATCTGTAGAATGTGAAGCAAATTGCACACAATACTGTAGTAAATAGATGTGAGGTAGGCGAAGAACAATTGTTACACTCTATACCTCTGTGCAAGTCTAATGACATGTTGAGCTCAGTAAATACCAATTTAGGATAAGTGTCGTGTTTCTATTTGATGAAGTGATAAGAGAGTATTTCGTCCTTCTCTCTGTCTGCCTGCCTCTCACTAATCCTGGTTATTAAGAATGCTGCTGAAAGAAAGAGGTGTAAAGCTGAACAGAAACAGAGGGGGAGGCAAAAGATAAAAGTTCAGAGGGGGAGAAATGGAGGGAGTAAAAGACACAGCTGATGGCTCTGTAGGTATCACACACACACACACACACACACACACACACACACACACACACACACACACACACACACACACACACACACAGTAGGAGGGAAAATTACAGTCATGGAGGAAGCCATTGACAGAAGGGGATCTTTTGCCTAATTTTGATTGGTTGATTGTTTCTCAGTTTCTTAGTAATTAACTTGTCTGACTAACAACAGCGCAACGACCCCAATCCCCATTACACTTCTCTGTTGCCTCGGCGACCAGCAGCAGGTCAGCTCAGAGATGTGGGTCCTATTTATAAAAAACTATTTTAGGGTAATAGGGTTTTTTTTTAGTTAGTTTTGTTTTTCTATATTTGTGACATTTCAACTCAAATATCACACAGTTTAAGCAACTTATAACCAAATATAGTGCAAGTATTTTATAGCATGCAAATTATATAATATAATATAATATAATATAATATAATATAATATAATATATTATAATATATTATAATATAATATAATATATGTATTTTAAATGTTCTTTTAGAAATACTATATGTTATATTGTAACAGTAAAAATGTTTGCCAATCAGAAAATTGCATTAGTATTACCTTTAAATAATCATTAATTTGCCTGTACCATATACACAAACTTATATGTGCTCCTCACACTATTGGAAGGCAATCTGCTGAATTCCACTGGCATGGACCTGAATAGAAAGGCCCAGTAAATTATCACCTACAACCTACAAAATTAGCGATTTTATCCTACATCTGCCTTGTCAGACTATGCTAAAGTCTCCCTAAAGTTGGTATGGCAATCTTTCATATGAATAGTACAAGATCCAAACCCCTTAGAGCAGCAAAAACTAGGGAAGCTGTTAGATAATTTTATGGACATGTTTTCAATTGAACCAGGTCTGACACATTTGGTGCAACATGATATTGAGGCCTTATTACAGAATGATGGTCAAACAGCATCCCTAACCAGTTCAACAAACCCAATAGCAGACTTTTCAGGAGGATGTCACCAAAATGCTATATGACCTAATTATTAAAAAGTGCCAGCTTCTGGTCCCATCACTGTTGTTCTAAAATGTAGCTTGCCAGTTTGTTTATGTTGCAGGTCCTACATCACATGGATTCCTTGAAACACTGCCAGCATAAGGCTCAGAGCTGAGGTCTTGCACAGACTGCTTCATGTTCCTCACAGTATTGCCACCGTGGTGCTCACAGCACAGCACAGCACAGCACCATTTCAGCACTACTGTTGTGGACCAACGGGAAAACACATGGACATTGGGTAAAGCAGGAGAATAGCCTTGGCTGAAAGAAAAGATTCACTATGTTTCCTCACCCTCTCAGAAGTGACTGTAAAGAATGAAAGGGTGCCATGACCAAGGGAAAAGGAGCAGCTTCTGTCAGCATGAAAAAGAGTGATGACACCAACGGTCTTTGCTTTGTGTGCATGGCTGAATCCATCACTGTTTATGGAAGATTTCCAGACTTCTGGGTACTGCATCCTGCTGTAATCCTATGCTACACTGCCTGGCCTCTATACTTTTACAATCATACTCCACCGAGGCGCATTCCTCACTCATCTCTACACTTGAAAATGGCTTACAATCCCCCTTCTGCAATTCCATCTTCCTTTTCTCCCTTACTTTAAAAAGAGAAAAGCATCCTGTAACATTAGCCCAAATTCTGTCTGGTGTAACTAATGCAGCAGCAAATTGCTATAATATGATTTTTATTCAGTAGTGAACAGCAAAGAATGTAAATGCAATTAGTTACTGTACGTAAGTCACTTTTTCAGGTATCTGTACTATACCCAAGTTTTTCAGTTTGGGGAGATTTTCCTTTTACTTCACTACATTTCAAAGTCGAATATCTTTTTACTGAACTACATTTTGCAAAATTATTCGTTCCTCTTTATGTATGTATATTATATCATAAAAAAGCTATTTCCTTCAAGCATTTCCGTTATTTCTTTTTATATCAAGGGTTTAGTACACTGAAAAAACATTGTGAATTTTATCACAAGATTCCAACAACCCAACAAATGTATTTCTAAACGATTGTACTCATTTCTAACTTGAAATACTCTTGTTGTATGGAGAGATAATTTGCAAATTGTATATATTTATAGTCTGCTTCCTTATTGTTTTTCTGATCTGTATTGTACAATATTCGTTGCTCAATAATTGACCAAATCAGATATTATAGGGCTATTCAATCTATCTAAATAGTTGAATTTAACTGTTTTTAATACTAACTTCAAAACCCAGATTTACTCTGAGACAAAAGAAAGGATGCCCTGTCTATAATTATACAATATAATTATACATGTCTACCTTCTAAATAGCATTTGCTTGGTCACCATTTTTTCTATATTCTGATATTCAGTTCAAAGCCACTTTTACAGCTGTTAATTTCTACCATTCCTGCTTAGTGCTTTAGCAAAAGAGCAGGTGTTTTATTTAACTCCCATTGTACTTAAATATGCTTCCTTAACTCTGCTATTTCACCTAAAATCAGGAAGCCTTGGCATTAATACAGAAGGAAAGAACAGAATAGATGAAAATCAGTCAGAAAACTCCTTTCAAAAAACTCAAAAATACCACATAAAGATGACTATTATATGTTTTCCTTGAATTGTCTTATTATTAAAATATCTACAGTGAGGAAAATAAGAATTTGAACACCCTGCTATTTTGCAAGTTCTCCCACTCAGAAATCATGGAGGGGTCTGAAATTGTCATCGTAGGTGCATGTCCACTGTGAGAGACATAATCTAGAAAAAAATTCTAGAAATCACAATATATGAATATATTTATTTGTATGATACAGCTGCAAATAAGTATTTGAACACCTGTCTATCAGCTAGAATTCAGACCCTCAAAGACCTGTTAGTCTGCCTTTAAAATGTCCACCTCCACTCAATGATCCCAAGGAAGGTGAGAAATCAGCCCAGAACTACATGGGAGGAGCTGGTCAATGACCTGAAAAGAGCTGGGACCACCGTTTCCAAGGTTACTGTTGGTAATACACTAAGACATCATGGTTTGAAATCATGCATGGCACGGAAGGTTCTCCTGCTTAAACCAGCACATGTCCAGGCATGTCTTAAGTTTGCCAATTACCATTTGGATGATCCAGAGGAGTCATAGGAGAAAGTCATGTGGTCAGATAAGACCAAAATACAACTTTTGGGTCATAATTCCACTAAACATGTTTGGAGGAAGAAGAATAATGAGTACCATCCCTACTGTGAAACATGGGGGTGGTAGCATCATGCTTTGGGGGTGTTTTTCTGCACATGGGTCAGGGCGACTGCACTGTATTAAGGAGAGGATGACCGGGGTCATGTATTGCAAGATTTTTGGGAACAACCCCCGTTCCTCAGTTAGAGCATTGAAGATAGGTCGAGGCTGGGTCTTCCAACATGAAGCACACAGCCAGGATAACCAAGGAGTGACTCTGTAAGAAGCATATCAAGGTTCTGGCGTGGCCTAGCCAGTCGCCAGACCTAAACCCAATAGAGAATCTCTGAAGGGAGCTCAAACTCCGTGTTTCTCAGCGACAGGCTAGAAACCTGACTTATCTAGAGAAGATCTATGTGGAGGAGTGGGCCAAAATCCCTCCTGCAGTGTGTGCAAACCTGGTGAAAAACTACAGGAAACGTTTGACCTCTGTAATTGCAAACAAAGGCTACTGTTCCAAATATTAAATCATATTTTGTGATTTCTGGATTTTTTTTTTTTTAGATTATGTCTCTCACAGTGGACATGCACCGATGATGACAATTTCAGACCCCTCCATGATTTCTAAGTGGGACAACTTGCAAAATAGCAGGGTGTTCAAATACTTATTTTCCTCACTGTACATATTGAACACTTCGGTTTGATTCAAAACACTTTAATTCAAAAGTATAATAAAGAAGGAAATGACTTTAATACTTATAATTTGCTTATAATTGCTCTCTTTCTCTTGAAATTTTAGTTTATTAAAATTATATTTTTTTATTTCAGCAACTTTCTACAGAAATAAAAAGGTACCTATACATTTAAAAAAAAAATAATAATAAATTTAAACACTGGTTTAAATTTATTTCATTTTTCATGCAAACGTACAGTTTCTTATCTAACCAGGACATTTGCATAATACATATCTCTGACTTTAGGAGGTCTTACAGCTAAAATGCCAGATTAGATCAGTCCTGCTGTCATCAAGACCCAGGCAAAGTAGCACATTTGGCGAGGCTGAACAAAAGTGGCATTGACGAATAAAAGAAAATGTCAATGTCTAAATGTGCAAAGTTCACAGACATCTCAAATTGCTACAAAATAAAAACTTACACTAAGAGGGTGAATATATATAAGTTAAACAGTTTTGTAATATTTGTCTCCTAAATCATTCTGAGGTCATCTAAACACTTTATTTAATTTCTGATATGCTTAAAGTTCATGTTCAGCAACAACAAGAGAACCTTAAGTATGTTGACAAAATTAATAATCTCTGAGAAGCACTATATATATATATATATATATATATATATA
>MU553112.1:2919347-2961435 GCA_024362625.1 Silurus asotus | reverse complement strand
CCCCCCCCCACACACACACACACACACACACACACACACACACAAACACACTGGTGGGCTGTCGGTAAGCTTCTTCATTCATTCATACAAAAATAGAGCAGTTTTCTTCATTTTTTCTTTACCTCTGTGTCAGTGCATACACAGATAAACAGAAAAGACATACAAATAATAGATAGCCGTGCTCTTAAAATATTACACTACAATACCTCTGCATTAAGGACCATTAATAATAATAATAATAATAATAATAATAATAATAATAATAATAATAGTAACAGTAGTAGTAGTATTCTAAATAAAAGATATAATAATACAGTAGTAATGAAAAATGACCTTAAATTGGTCCTTACCAAGACAATGAATCTAGAATTGATTGAAAAATTAACAGATGCCAGCCTGCTAAATTATAGTTTAAACCTCACACATGCAGACACATGCGCACATAGTCGTGTCTCCTTGTGTCTTCCTGACCTTGGCAGATGGCCCTGAGGGAGCTGAACTACATAATTAACACTATCTGAATGTAACAGGACTCGACCTCACATCACACACCATCAGAAACCGCATCCATCTCCACCTGAGTGCATTTTTGCTTTGTTTATTTCTGTTCTTTTTAGGTCAAAATGTTCCATTGAAATAAGAAAAGAAGAAAATGATTTACAACAAAAAAATCTTGTGCATTGTGAACTATGTAGTATGTAAATAGAAACACATTAGCAGAGAGTGTTCTTTCTTATTTGCAGGCTTTAGATTTTACAAACCTTGTGTTATATTTTAATAACAAGAACAGTGTAGAGCATCTGAGATTCACACTGTGTTTTAAATATGTGTTGCTCTTGTAGAGGTAATGTTTAGATTATTCAGAGTTTAAAACAAGTTGAAGAGAAAAGCATTATTATTATTACTTATATATTATTTTCAAAAGTATAAACCAGAATGTGGTTGTGTTTGGGTAGTAGCATCTCGTACTCTGCAGCATCATGAGAAATGAAGGATTATACTGAGTTTTTAAAATAAATTGTGCGATCATTTAGGTTCAAAATCGAAAGAGACAAGCTGGGCAATGAGTCACCATGCTGCTTGGAAGTGAACCCCAGAGATGTGCATTATGGAGCTCAAGTGACTTTATTAAAATCAATATATAGATTTAAAACTGACTGCTTAAGAAATATGAGAAGATGGAGGGGGTGGGATGAGAGAGATTGAAAGGAAAGAAAAGGAAAAGGAAAGGAAAGATGGAGACATGCAGAGAAAAAATGATGTGTGAAATAAAGATAAATAAAGACGGGGATTAGAATAAGACACAGAAAATATTTTAAAACTGGTAAATAAAGAAAAGAAGTATAAAGTGTGTAATGAAACCCAGGAGAGAGAGAGAGAAAAGAAAAGGAACAAGAGACAAAAAAAAACAACCAGAAAACAACTAAAATCGATAAATGAGTTTATTAGGAGATATGGATTAAAAAATTAAAATGAACAATATAAAATAGGAGGAGGACATGTTGTACAAAGGGAAAGAGAAAGTGTTTAAAGGTACCAAGAAGAACTAAAAACGGTTTTCACAGCAATGCCATAGAAAAATATTTTTTTGTTTCCCCAAAGAACTTTTCAGTAAAAAAATAAAAAAATAATAATTATATATTGCAAATAAATTAAAGTTAAAGTTAAAATCTTAAGAAGATAAAATATAATTAACATTTGCAATAAATGGTAAAATAGTAAAATTATCTTACAAATAAAATGTTTTGCACTTTAAATATTAATTATTAACATTAATTATTAAGCTGTCATACAATTTGTTTTAACATATAATATAATTAATTAAATATATAAAAATTTAAATGAACAATGTTGTTATAAATAATTTTCTTCTTTTCTTATTTCAATGGACCACTATATACGTTTATATATATATATATATATATATATATATATAGATAGATAGATAGATAGATAGATAGATAGATAGATAGATAGATAGATAGATAGATAGACGTATATAGTGGTCCATTGAAATAAAGTCCATTGAAAAGAATCTTTAAAGAACCTGTTTTAATTGCATATTTCCACTATAAGAACCTTTTGTGCAATAGAAGATTCAAGAGATGTTAATGGTTCTGGTTGTTTAAGAACCTTTATTTTTATGAGTATAGAAAAAGTGAACACAAACAAGGATCATTGAGGATTGAGGATAAATACATTGAAACATTGGAAGCCACTGGAGAAAGAAACAGAGACAACCTGACAGCATTAACACTGAAGTGCACAAATCCATATGCCACTGACACACAGGATCAAAATGTGTTGTAGATCATGAGCTTTCTGGTCATGCTAATCAATAAATGATCAATGTCTGAGCAGTGAAATGCAAGTAAAGAGGGTGGTTTGTTTCTGAAGGTCAGGTGCGAAAAGGGCAAACTAGTTTTCAGAGTGAATGATAATCATGGTGAAAAATAATAATATAGTCAACCAGATGTGCACTTAGGGATAAACATTATTTTCTAAAATGAATTAGGCATCCTTTAAAAAAGTTCCATAATGAACAGTAAAATAAAAAAGAGTTTATTTAAAAAAAAGAGAGAGAAATATCCCATTCATCACTGCCAAGCATTTTAGATTTGGATGGGGAGTATGTGCTATATTTAGATATCTCCAGAGATTAGGTTTAGGTACTGGCTATGCACGGACATTCACAGACTTGTACAAAAGGCATTCTTCTTTTGTAATCTAGGGGTGGTTTATATATCTGTACATTGTATACAGTGATGAACGTGGACGAGTTTAATTACCTGGGGTCAACTGTGCAAAGTAATGGAGATTGTGTTAGAGAAGTGAAGAAAAGAATGCAGTTAGGGTGGAGTGGGTGGAGAAGAGTGATAGCAGGAGTGATTTGTGATAGAAGAGTATCTGCAGGAGTAAAAGGGAAAGTTTATAGGACTGTGGTGAGACCTGCGATGATGTATGGTTTAGAGACAGTGGCATTGAGTAAAAGACAGGAGGTGGAGCTGGAGGAAGCAGAGCTGAAGATGAGGTTTTCATTAGGAGTGATAAAGATGGACAGTGTTTGAATGACGGTCACACTCGCGGGGTTAACACAACAAAGCTCCTTTATTGAGAACCTTGTTCATCCATAATGTCCAAATGTGCTTTTTCCTATTCCACCACCAATACCTACGCATACGTCTGACGTCATCACTACGGATACCCATTTTTACAAATGCTTGTTAAAAATAATGAAACATTGACCCAATGTTCTACAGACAGGATTAGAAATGAGTTTATTAGAGGGACAGCGCATGTAGGACGTTTTGGAGACAAGGTGAGAGAGGCCCATTTGAGATGGTTTGGACATGTGCAGAGGAGGGACATGGGGTATATCGGTAGGAGAATGCTGAGGATGAAGCCACCAGGAAGAAGAAAAAGAGGAAGACCAAAGAGGATCATTTATGCATATATACAGTAATTAAATTATTATTCAAAATGTAATTAATTATATTATAGATGTTTAGATCTTTATTAGATCTTATTTTTTTTAAGCATGGTTGTCAACTTGCTATTTCCAATTATCACTAAAAACAATACAAATGATGATTTACACAATTTACACGTTGCATGCTCAAATGCATTTTTTTTTCCCAGAAAGAAACAACAACCCAGCATGAGTGAATATGTTTAAAGGGGAAATCCCACTTTCACCCCTCAACAAGCAGCTACTATAAGCTTTAAAAACTTTCTTTCTGCTTCTCCCGTTAGGGGTCGCTACAGCGGACCATCCGCATGTTTGATTTGGCACATGTTTTTACACTGGATGCCCTTCCTGACACAACCCTCCCCATTTATCCGGGCTTGGGACCGGCATTAAGGCTTGTGCAACTAATGGCTGGGTTTGGTTCCCTGAGCGGGGATAGAACCCGGGCCGCAGCGGTGAGAGTGCTGCATCCTAACCACTAGACCACAAGGGAACCTAGCTACTATAAGCTTTAAAATAAATTCAATATGTGGCTTTTGTTTTTAAAGTACACTTTTAAACATAAATACCATGAATTATGGTTCTATATAGTTATAATAAGCAAAACATCTTATTAAAATTGATGCACGAAGTGTGTCCTGTTGTGTACGCAGAAATATCATCAGATGTTAGGATCCTAATTCCAAAAAAGTTGGGACGATGTGTAAAATGTAAATAAAAACAGAATGCAATGATTTGCAAATTTCATAACCCCTATTTAATTTATTTATTTGATTTCCTTTTAAGGAATAAAAAATAATTTTGAACTTGATGGCCACAACATGTTTTCAAAAAGTTGGCATAGGGCCATGTTTACCACTGTGTAGAATCTCCTCTTCTTCAAACCACAGTTGGTATCCATGTGTGACTTTGGAGACCAGGCGCTAGTTGGTGCTAGCAGATGCTAGTTGGTGCTAGTTCCATGATGCACCAAATAATTTGGAATGGTGAAAGATTCTGCACTGTACACAGGCCAGTTCAGCAACGGACTCTTCTACTACAAAACAGCCACGCTGTTGTTTTAGATGCTTTATGCTGTTTAGCGTTGTCGTGCTAAAATCTTTAAAAAGGGAAGCTGTCCATACCTTCAGCATTTATGGTGCCTTTTCATATGTAAAAGCATCAGAGATGAGGCTTTTGAACTGAGTGATGATAACAAGATGAATGGACCCTCTTCTATTTAGTCTGGAGGATGTGGCATCCATAGTTCCTAAAAAGAGTTTCAAATTCTACATTTTCCACTTTGCCTCAGTCTATTTTAAATAAGCTTTGGCCCAGAGAAGATGGTGGCATTTCTTGAACATGTTCATTTATTATATGGCCTACTGAGTGATTTTCATTACAAAATCATACCTATTTTTAATGGAGTACAGCCTAAGGGCTTGAAGATCACAAGGATCCAGTATTGGTTCTCGCCAGATTCTTGGAAACTTTTAATGATAATATATACCGTAGAAGATGAGAGATTCAATTATATTTTCGTAATGTTATGTTGAGGAACATTATTTTTTTACAGAGTGGTAAACCTCTCCCTTGCCCATCTTTACTTCTCAGAGCCTCTAAAATACTCTTTTATACCTAATCATGTTACTGACCTGTTGCCAATTAACCTAATTAGGTGCAAAATGTACATTTACAATTACAGCATTTAGCAGCCTCCCTTATCCAGAGCAACATACAAAAGTGCTTCTATCAATGAATAAATCAACACTGGTTCATAGGCTTTGGATACCATCAGTCTAAAACTCTTTTGGGAGGAATTATAGCACACTTTTTTATGCATAAAAACACAAAACAAACAGGAAACATAAGTGCTAGTTCAAGTGTTTCAGGAAGAGGTAGGTATTCACCGATCGTTGGAAGATAATATATAGAAATAACAAACTGTTCTACAGCTTAATCTTTTTAGTAACATTTTTATTTTATAGCCTTTTGTTGCCTCGTCCTAATTTTTTTGAGATGTGTTATGACAATCAAATTACAAACTCTTTTTTTCATAAAATTATACAATTTCTCAGTTTTAACATTTGATATGTTTATTTTTAGATAGTATTGTGTTTGTGTGGGTTTATGACACTTACAAATCATTCATTCTGCTTTTATTTACATTTTACAAAGCACCCCATTGTTTGGTAGTGGGGTTGTATTTCTTTCAGAGGTAAAATCAAATTCAGAATTTTTTTTTTTGTCCCAAATATACCAAAAATGTAAACATAAGGTGTCTTTAACAAAAGCTTGCCCTCTATTATAAAACTCTTATGCTGAACAGCTTGTTTAAATAAACACATTGAGTTAAGAGATAAGTTTTCCCTCTGTGTTAATTTTTTGCTTCACACACAGCTGTCACTTTATTGTATAATGGATTTATTTTGAGAACTACAATCCGGACATTGTGTTAGATGCAAATCTGGAGTGCAAGTCTTTGTACCAGCTGTGATTCATTATAATGGTGAGTTTAATCTTCTGGGCTCTCACACATTGCATTATTTTTATTATAATGACCTCTAAATAAAGATATTATGCAGCTGATATAAACTATAGCAGCTTAATTAAAATGAAATCTATGGCATCAATCATTTTGTGAATGCACAGCGCTTGATCTTCCTGAAAACAGATGAGAACACTTTAGGAATGCTTTCAGTGGGTATTTACTTGGTTTATAATTAATCTTGCAATGTTTATTTTTCTTTCCAAAACATTTCAAAACAATGTTCTGACCACGTTTGTATATATGTATTATTTATACAGTGAAACGTTTATGAATTGTTGTAAATTCTGGTGACACTGCCCTCTAGTGTGTATGCTCATAATCTTTTCCAGCATAAAGAGATTGGGTTGTAGTTTATTTTCTTCAAAGATGTCTCTGTATTTTACGGAAGCGCATTGCATTCACAAAAAAATTATGAGATAAGGATAAAAAAAAACACAGCCAGGATCTCATAATTATGAGATACTAAGTCATAATTATGAGATCCTTATTTCATAATTATGACTTAGTAAGTCATAATTATGACTTAGTATCTCATAATTATGACTTAGTATCTCATAATTATGAGATCCTTATCTCATAATTATGACTTAGTATCTCATAATTATGAGATAAGTTGGGGCAGTCTATGGCAGGGGAGCGTTTTAGCGCATAACACCGGATCTGACGTTACTGCATTTTTTTGCCCAAAAGCGCCTCATTGCGCAACAATGGAGACGTAGAAGCTATTATATGGTTTAGCTTGATGACTGTATATGTTAGTGTTAAGATGGTTCTCACACTGATTCTCTAAACACAGTCATATTATCTGTTCAGTGTCTGTAGGGTCTTTATAATGTGAGTATGTGAGGTATACAGGAAGTCTTTATCTGGACTCACACATCTCCGGTTATTATTACCCAATCAGGAACAGTTTTAGCTCAGGTATTTTTCTGTGTGTGTGTGTGTGTGTGTGTGTGTGTGTGTGTGTGTGTGTGTGTGTATACTTGTCTGTTATCTGCTTTAAATTAAAGAAAAGATATGCGCCATGCTGTGTGCTGTGTGATTCTTCACTGATCAGAAAAGACACCACGCGCATCACAGATCACATAGAAAACGTCGTTAAATTAAGTTTTGTTTGGTCATAATAAAAATCTAACATTATATTAGTTTAATTAGCTACTGGACATTTCCTCACTGACCTGCCCCTCCTGATAATTAATTTAGTTACGGTAAGTCTTGCTTTAGTTAACAGATACGGGGCAATAACTATTATTATTATTATTATATTTTAACATTGACTACTAATATATGTTACACGTTACATATAAAACTCAATTAATTATCAGGAGGGGCAGGTCAGTGAGGAAATGTCCAGTAAGATACTAAGTCATAATTATGAGATAAGGATCTCATAATTATGACTTAGTATCTCATAATTATGAGATAAGGATCTCATAATTATGACTTAGTATCTCATAATTATGAGATCCTGGCTGTGGTTTTTTTTTTTTTTTGTGAATGCAATGCGCTTCCGTAGTATTTTGATCCATTTATCTTTTCCACATGTTAGATAATCCTCTTGTGTCATTGCTGCTTTAGAAATCTCCACACACAATGATGCATCACCCCAGGATTCATTGTATGGGTGGAATTGGTCTAATAATGAGCAGCACTTGGTCTCCTCTAGATATTAAACTTGGCATCTTGGATTTCTCAGAGCTTAGTTTAATAATGGCCTGGTTATTCATCTGTGTTTTGTGCATTTAAGGCTTTGATCTGGCCACTGTAACAAGGCATGATTGATAGAATTGGTTGCCTTTCCAGCAGTTTTTTATTTTCCAAAATGGACATCTGCAGTTCCATTAAATAGACATTTTGTTTCTTTGTCACCTCTTTAACTAAAACCTTTCTTTCAATTTATTTTTTCTTTTTCTGATTTCTTCATAGAGCTGATCATATTTCAGCTCTATGAAAAGACTCAGTGGTTCCAAATATCATCTATTTAAGAAGCCTCTGTTTTCTGTAGCACTATTGAAATTGCACTTTGTTTCTGTACCATGACAGAATCCTTTTGACATATTTATGGGATTCTTCCTAAGATATATACTGCATGCTATGAGCTGTGGAGCTTTATTTGAAGGTGCACATTGCTAAATCATTTACACACACACAGCAATGACTGTATATGTGTGGACACCATAGCACCATTTACAACCTCTGTATGGTCTAATGAAGGCTCTTTTAGCCAAAACATTCAAAACACACTTTTTTCACCTGTAGGTTTGAATTTATTTAAATAGTAATGATTAGCTAACCATACCAAACTGTATTTTAACATGTAGGTTTGGGCCTTTTTCACTAATGGAGATAAGAGCAGAGTTAAAAATTATAATACAGCCAGTTACTAGAGGGCATTAGTTTTGTATCCCTGTTACAACATCCACCCATTGATACCAGCACTGACAAAACCACACACACATATAAATATATGTATTCATGTACTGTAGTAGTCTATTTCAGAGGATATAGGATGAATGATTCTGTCAAAATAATTACACAAATGACAAAATCTACATCAGGTTTTGAAAAGCTTTTCCTCCAATCTAAAAATGCAGTACACCTGTATACTACTAGTTGCAGCCCTAGTTATATAAATAGTTAGCTAGCTGTTATGAATCAAACTAATAACAGACACTCTTGAATCCAAATCTTGATTATGGCAAAAAAAAAAAGGTGTGATCATTTTAAGTGTACTAAAACACCTTGGTCTTGGTAATGGGAGTTTTGGTAGTGATTTGTGTTGCTTAAATGTTTCAGAGAAAGTGCTTTGTAGAAAGTGTTCTCATTAAAATTCTACATCAGACCCAAAGCAAACTATAACACCTAAACTTCTGTACACCAGCAACTCACAGCTTCCTTACATATCAGTGGAAATTGCTCACTTTCAATGTCAAGCTGTCTTTAGAGTAAAGTGATCTTAAACTGTAGAATCACTTCTGGGTAAATAAGTGGTCATGCACTCAAGGTGACAGGCTTTCTCAAAACAGTCTTGTGGCTGTTCAGTCATTATGTCACAATACTCAGCAGCTACTTTGATATTGTCCAACCTTGTAATTTGAAGTGCCAGTCCTGTAGCAATGACTGGATGAGGTCAGGATGGGTCATCTGTGGTCAAGTCATTGTAGCTATAGATTGAACTAGAATTTATAAAAATGGTAAAGGGACTTTTTAGTCTTCAGAAAACCTTTTTTTGTTTGTTTTTGTTTTTTCAAATGAACAAGGACATAGTGGGGGAAAAAAACTACAAGGAAGCGCTCACCTAGCAGAAGTGCTGAGAGGTCATGCATTGTATTTGATGAATTATAGTCTCTTAATAATTAAAAACTCAGCAGAACAGCTTTTGTTTGCCCTCATACTAGAATCCTCCTTTAGAATAAATGTACAAAAGCTGGGATGTTTTATAGATTTAAGAGATAAACATACATTCTGCATGATGGAATTTGACTGATGGGCATAAAAAAATCAGTGAACTTAAGGAAATTTGTCTTTATCCAATCTGCAAGCTGAATGGTGACCAACTCATTATCACTGCTTAATATGTTTGTGTGATGGGTTTATGATTTAACATTTTAGCTTCTCCAGTAGGTGTTATCAAAGTACATTTGTTGTTGTTTTTCACTACCTTTGCAAAAGGAATAAATATTTTCACTGTATTTTCAGTAAAGTGCCATACATGCTGAGTAACTCATGCTATTTCTGTCATCTCATCTCCTAGCACATCTACTATAGTTGTTTTTAACAAGTAATAAAAAAATGACAAAAAAATTAAGCCCTGATGCAGCAGATTCTCATCTGACCCATGCAGAACAAGCAAAATTTAATAGAGTCTGATATTCTTGACAGTTAGTGCCTGTTCTTTTTTAATGAGTTCATAGCGGCTCTGTATGAAGATAAAGTGACCTTCATCAACCTGACAGGCAGTGTTAGCTTTGCCCAACACTGAAAGTTTAATGCTATTTCCAATATGACTTGGGCTGCATTTGTACTTCCTAATTTTATCTAGTTATATAGTAATTTTTTTCTGTTATGTGTTTCAAACGTAATTGCTTAGCTATTTGATGAGTCTCCTCTAGACAGCAAGCATGGAAAACAGAAAATCTTTTGTTATTTATCCTCCTTCAGTTGGACAATGTGTGCATAATCCATTTATATTTAAATGTTTGTAAAAAAAAAAAAAGGTTGGTCCAGAGGCGACTTTGTATATATAAATTATACACATCACTGTACATTATTCATGCACATTCAGAATAATGTGTTATAAATGTGTCAGAGATGCAGGATTAGAATAATTACCTCTATAAATGGCAAAACCTAGCAGGCACTTTACTGTCTGTAATCACTTTACTGTCATTGACAGACTTTTTTGTGCTCGGTGTTAGTTAAGAAAAAACAAACCAATTTATTCTATTGCATACAATGCTGTGTATCTGAGACCCTTGGATTTGCTGTTGAACTTGGTTCCACAAAATTACAACATACACCTTCTCAGATAAGCACATAATCTGATGATGACTCCATATAATTTAAGGCATTCTAAAAAACATAACGTATTAGAGCAATAAATCACTTATGTTCATAATTAAAGTGGCCCAGAATGCATTACTTAATAGCTATGTCATGCCTTTTTTTTTTGCATTAGCTGTTTAGACAACTTTTAGGAAAACAATCCAACCCTTCCCTTCTACATGATAAAAAAAATAAAAAATGATGAATCTGGACATTACTTGTAAAACACCAATTATAGTAAACAAACTGAATTATTAAAATAAAAAATACCTGTACTGCATGAAGCCAATTATTTATTTTTTTCCCAAAATCCTTTCTCTGTATTTCAGAAGAAATCCTTAAACCTTAATCATAACATATAAATGACTTCTTCTTCTTCTTCTTTTTCTTCTTCTTCTTCTTCTTTCTCTTTTTTTTTTTTCGGCTGCTCCCATTAGAAGTCGCGACAGTGGATCATTCGTCTTTATATGACCCTGTCCTCTACATCTGCCTTTTTTAAAGCAACTACCTCCATGTAGTTTTTCCTACGGGGAGTTTTTCCTTGCCACAGTTGGATGCAGGATTAGAATAATTACCTGTATAAATGGCAAAACCTAGCAGGCACTTTACTGTCTGTAATCACTTTACTGTCATTGACAGACTTTTTTGTGCTCGGTGTTAGTTAAGAAAAAACAAACCAATTTATTCTATTGCATACAATGCTGTGTATCTGAGACCCTTGGATTTGCTGTTGAACTTGGTTCCACAAAATTACAACATACACCTTCTCAGATAAGCACATAATCTGATGATGACTCCATATAATTTAAGGCATTCTAAAAAACATAACGTATTAGAGCAATAAATCACTTATGTTCATAATTAAAGTGGCCCAGAATGCATTACTTAATAGCTATGTCATGCCTTTTTTTTTGCATTAGCTGTTTAGACAACTTTTAGGAAAACAATCCAACCCTTCCCTTCTACATGATAAAAAAAATAAAAAATAATGAATCTGGACATTACTTGTAAAACACCAATTATAGTAAACAAACTGAATTATCAAAATAAAAAATACCTGTACTGCATGATGCCAATTATTTATTTTTTTCCCAAAATGCTTTCTCTGTATTTCAGAAGAAATCCTCAAACCTTAATCATAACATATAAATGTCTTTAAATGACCATGTCCTCTACATCTGCCTTTTTTAAAGCAACTACCTCCATGTAGTTTTTCCACATTATCTGTGTAAAGCTGCTTTGAGACAATGTTCATTGTTAAAATCGCTATACAAATAAAAAAGAATTGAATTGAATTGAATTGAATTGAATGTCTTCCCTCACCACATCCATAAACCTCCTCCTTGGCCTTCCTCTTTTCCTCCTTCCTGGTGGCTTCATTCTCAGCATTCTTCTACCTATATACCCCATATTCCTCCTCTGCACATGTCCAAACCATTTCAAACACGCCTCCCTCACCTTGTCTTCAAAACATCCTATATGTGCAGTTCCTCTAATAAACTAATTTCTAATCCTGTTCATCCTTGTCACTCCCAATCATGATTTATAAATGGAAAGCTAATAAATAAACAGAAAATCCACAGCGCAACACGCTCTGAAATTAGGTACAAAGCAACTCTGAACTGAGTCTGTAACAATGACTCTATACCGTATCAGTAGACATCGTAATAGGGATTCAAAGCCAAAATGGCTCAAAAGGCCTTCCAGTGTCAGCCTGTAACAGATGTTCTTTTTAACCTCATCCATTCCCATTGTGAATATACAATGAACAAAATTATAAACGCAGCACTTTTGTTTTTTTGCCCCCATTTTTCATGAGCTGAACTCAAATATCTAAGACTTTTTTATGTACACAAAATGCCTATTTCTCTCAAATATTGTTCACAAATCTGTCTAAATCTGTGTTAGTGAGCACTTCTTCTTTGCTAAGATAATCCATCAACCTCACAGGTATGGCATATCAAGATGCTGATTAGACAGCATGATTATTGCACAGGTGTGCTTTAGGCTGCCACAATAAAAGGCCAGTCTAAAATGTGGTTTTCTCACACAGCACAATGCCACAGATGTCGCAAGTTTTGAGTGAGCATGCTGACTGCAGGAATGTCCACCAGAGCTGTTGCCTGTGAATTGAATGTTAATTTCTCTACCATAAGCACTACATCCAATCGGCCTCACAACCGCAGACCACGTGTTAATTGATTTAACAGCTCTTATACTTTATTGGTTTACCATTGTTTACCGACAATGTTCTGTAGTTTCATGACTTGCTCTACTTTAAACAGTCCCTCACCAGAGATTTGAACTGTACCACAGTTATTCCATGTTATGTGTTATATAGCTCTCATTGTACTGATATACTGCAACTATCAAACCAACAGTCATGATTCAAACTTCTAAATTTGGTTATTGATGATAGTTAAAAAAACTGTATAATTAATCCAACTGCAATTTACCATTTTCTATATTAATTAATGACTTTACTTGCACATTGTGATATCTGATTCAGCATCATAGGTTGCAATGGAGGTAATATTATGCAGCATGTGCCCTCCCAACATGTACTAATTCTGTGTTCATGACTAAGATAGGTGGGTAGAGGTCAAGCCATATATAACCCAGCCATTAGGGTTGCACAAGCTAGTGCACTCTTAGTGCCAGTGTCAAGCCCGGGTAAATGGGGAGGGTTGCGTTAGGAAGGGCATTCAACGTAAAACATCGCAAATCAAATATACGGATCACAAACCAGAAATTCATACTGGATCGGTCAAGGCCTGGGTTACCAATGACCACCATAGGTATTGTAAACCAACAGGGAACTGGTGAAAATTGGCCTGTGGGCCAAAGGAGGAGAAGGAGAGGAGGAAGACCTGTTACAACCCTAGGTAGCCCCATGTCCATATCGGTGTTCTGCATGTGTGCTTTGTGTGCAGGTCCGATCCACTCCAGAGTTTGAGGCCTGCCCTAGCCTAGCTGATCCCACCTCCTTCATGATGACATCATCCACCAGTTTCCTATTTAAGGAGGAAGGAGCGAGGCAATTGTGGAGAGTTGTTGTTTTGGTGTTTGTGAGTTTGACTGCTGCCTGTTTAGCCCCTTGAACTACTGTTGTTTGTATATATATTTTTTTGTATTATATTGTAATATCTTTGGGCACTGTACATATTTATTTCACTGGCATTAGGGGTGTTGCTGCCATTTCCTTTGGGTGAGTGATTGTTTTGTCTTTGTCTTTGTTTTTGTAGCAGGGAGTTAGGGAAGCTGTTTGTATTTTCCTTTTCTTTGTTTTCACGAAAGGTAGCTTCCCCAAAATAGTCCTTTTTGTTTATTGTTTTGGCCTTGGCCCACCCTAAACACAAGCCTGTAAGGCTAAATACTCTGTCCGGCGTAACCCTAGACTGGGTCGTAACAGACCACAAGGAAAGAAGAAGTGGAGGAGAGTGGAGGTTAGGGTGAGCACTTTACATGTTGGTTTTGTAGTACCCTCACCGCCTAATGAGGGGAAATAAATGTGAAATAAAAAAAAAAGTGTCACGGAGCTGCTGCTTCACCACTGTCAGTGAATTGTTTTTATTCTTTATAACAAATGAGAACAATATTATTTTTAATATTCAAATAAATTATATAACTTTAAGAAAGTACAATATATAAATATATACATGTCAGTACAAACACAACTGTTGCATTTTTATAAAAAGAAAAACACATTACACTTAGCAATTAACTCATACCATGCTATTTGTGAGACCGCATGGTCTCCATGACTAGCATGAGAACTGCAACAAACACATACAAGTCAAACTTCCACACTGATAACAAGAACCCAAACGCTCTAAATAGTGTCATCTACAATCTTTAAAACAACCACAACATGCAAAAAACACATTTTAAACTTTGTTAATGTTTTCCCTATACCTGATGAGGGAAAACTCTCACTCTATCATCACTCTCTTCACCTCCACTACACTCTTACTGTACTGTTTCTTCAGGAACCAGTCATGAAACTGGTAAAGTCATGGTAGCTGATATGATGGAGCGGAGAAAGATAGTAAGGCCAGGAACATTGGAGGTGTTTGAACTGTTCTTTAATGGTGTGGATGGAAAGAGAAATGGTGTAGGGGTGATCCTGAAGGAACAGTACAGTAAGAGTGTAGTGAAGGTGAAGAGAGTGATGATAAATGTCATCAGTGCTTATTCTCCACAAGTGAGTGGAAGGAAAATTCTGGAGTAAGTTAGGTGTAGGTATAAAAGATTGGTGATTGGGGGGAGGGAACAGAGGTGATGAGGAGGTGATGTGTAGGTATGGTCTTAAGTAGAGGAATGTGGAAGGGCAGTTGGTGGTTCATTTTGCTAAAAGGATGAACATGGCAGTGGTGAACACTTTTTAAAAAGAAGGAGGAGCATAGTGACATAAGAGGAGGCAGGTGCACACAGGTGGACTTTATTTAATGCATGAGCTGCAACCTGAAAGAGTTCAGAGACTGTAAGGTGTTGGCAGGGGACAGTGTAGCTAGACAGCATGAGATGGTGGTCTGTTTTTGGAGGTGAAGAAGATGAGGAGGAAAGTGAGGACTGAAAAAATAATTAGATTGTAGAAACTGAAGGAGGAAGACTGTAGTGTGAGATTCAGAGAAGAGGTCAGACAGTGTGCAGTAGAAGCAACAAATTGGTTTAAGGTGGAGGTTGGATTGCATTAAGGATCAGCTCTGAGCCCTTTATTGTTTGCAGTGGTGATGGACAGGTTGACAGACGAAGTCAGACAGGAGTCTACATTGACTACGATGATTGCAGATGATATTGTGATTTGTGGTGGGAGTGGGGAGCAGGTTGAGAAGAGCCTTTAGAGGTGGAAGTATGTGCTGGAGAGAAGGGGAATGAAAGTCAATAGTAAGACAGAGTACATGTGTGTGAATGAGAGGGAGGGCAGTGGAGTGGTGCGGTTGCAGGGAAAAGAGCTAAAGAATTTGGAATAGTTTAGGTACCGGCAGTCAACAGTGCAAAGTAATGGAGTGTGTGTACAAGAATGTGCAGACAGGGTGAAGTGGGTGGAGAAGAGTGGCAGGAGTTATTTGTGAGAGAAGAGTATCTGCAAGAGTGAAAGGAAAAGTTTATAGGACTGTGGTGAGACCTGAGATGTTGTATGAGACAGCAGTATTGAGTAAAAGACAGGAGGTGGAGCTGGAGGTAGCAGAGCTGAAGATGCTGAGTTTTTTATTAGGAGTAATGAGGATGGACAGAATTAGAAACGAGTTTATTCGAGGGACAGCACATGTAGGGCATTTTTGGGACAAGGTGAGCGAGGCGAGATTAAGATGGTTTGGACATGTGCAGAGGAGGGATATGTGGTATATGGTAAGAGAATGCTGATGATAGAGCCAGAGGAGGAAGGCCAAGGACAAGGTTATTAATGTGTTGAGAGAAGACAAAGAGGCAGATGTAGAGGACAAAGTAGTATGGAGACGGATATTTCGCTCTGGCGGAAGCAGTTGAAAGAGGAAGAAGAGTGCAAGACCATATATATCTACTGCACATGCTTTGGCTATTGTACAGAGTCCATCTTTTGCAAGATACTTTTGCAAGTATTGTTACATCAAAGTTACTTGTTTAGCAGTAGATATTTCATGTTATGAAGTTATACTTACAAACTAGCTTACATTAAACGTATATACTACGGTATGTAAATAAAATGAGGCCTAGAAGATTGTCAAACAGAAATCAGTAGGCTGACCAACTATGGTATATGCCCTTTTCACCTGGGGAACAGGATATTACACCCAACTTTATGATTCATGATCAAGAACCACATATAGTATGCTAAATCCTTGTTTTCACAATTAGTATGATTAGATTATTAATGCCTTAAGTTTTCTAATCTCAACATCAGACCAAGGTTATTCTCAGAGGCTGGAAAGCTGAGTTTGTGTTTGCATCACACTATGTTCTGAAAGTGAACAGGACATTGGGTATTCAAAAACAGATTTATCTTGAGTGTTAAATTATATAACAGGCACAACTCATTAGTATTTATGAGGAGCTTTATTTCTTTTAACTGACGCTATGGGTTGACTGCTTATATGGACCAGCATCGGGTGTCAGCTGCTGTGATTTATTAACACATTTCAATTCAGACACTGAAGTACAAGCAATGTTCCAAAGGACAAATCGTACAAGCATGAGTGAGTGAGTGTGTGTGTGTGTGTGTGTGTGTGTGTGTGTGTGTGTTAAAAGGATTGATATTGGATGTTATGTTTATAGAGCAGGACAGTCAGGTTTATGACTAATGCGTGTTTTTGTCAAATCATACAAAACAGTGACAGCAAAACAAGCAACAGACCTGCTTCAGCCCTTAAGGTTTAAAGTTGAAAATATATATTCCCCCCTCTGAGTATTGGAATGGCAAGTGGAATTTTTTTTTAGGATCAAAAGATGTTTGTGAAATGATAGATCAGACTTTCAGCTTTAATTTTTATAGAATGTAGAGAACATGCCACCTTTTGAATAAATCCGATCATTTTTAAAATCAACAGAAATGTTGAAACTTGTAACTAACAACGGATAAACCATCATGAAGGCCAGAGAACTGTGTATGGGAAAAAAGCAAGTCAAAAAGCTGGAAACATAGGGAAATCATTCACAACTATTGCACAATCATTGGGCCTTTCTAATACAACAATTTGGAATGTCCTGAAAAAAGAAATGCACTGGTATATTTAACCAGGCATGGAACAGGTCAGCCAAGGTAAACATAAACAGTGGATGACAAAAATATTGTAGATGCTGCAAAGATGTAAATTTAAAAACAAAAGAAACCATTTAGTGATATCACCAAAAACCTCCACAGGACAGGGGTTCATTGGTCAGCCACGGAGTGAGGAAATGTCATTGCTTGGGTTTGCATGGCTGCTCCTGGAACAGGCTCATTAATCTTTATTGTTGATATAACTCATGATGGTAGCAGCAGAATGAATTCAGAAGTCTAATGGAACATTCTGTCTGCCAATTTACTAGAGCAATGCGTTCAACTTCATCATGCAGCGATGGCCGAACACACTGCCAACACAACAACGAAATTTTTGGGATTAAAATAAGGTTTTAGACAGGCACAAGATTTTTGCCAAATTAATGTTTTAACTGCTAGCAATAGATATCCAACCAAATATTTACTTAAACTGTTTTCAAAATATATCTGTACCTATTCTCTAATAAAAATATCTGCCAACAAACACATTGTTTTAACACATCTACATGTAAATAAAAGATGAAGCTTTACATCTTAACCTTACATGCCTTTAGTATATCTTCTTCTTCTTCTTTCGGCTTCACCCATTAGGGGTCACCACAGCAGATCATCCTTCTCCATACCCCCCCTGTCTGCTACATCTGCCTCTTTCACCTCAACCACGCATGTCTTCCTTCACCACATCCATAAACCTCCTCTTTGGCCTTCCTCTTTTCCTCCCTCCTGGAGGCTCCATCCTCAGCATGCTCCTACTAATATACCCCATGTCCCTCCTCTGCACATGTCGAAACCATCTCAATCCAGCTTTCCTCACCTTGTCTCCAAAACATCCTACATGCCTCTAATCCCTCTTATAAACTCATTTCTAATCCTGTCCATCCTTGTCACTCCCAACAAAAACCTTAACATCTTCAGCTCTGCTACCTCCAGGTCCACCTCCTGTCTTTTACTCAATGCCACTGTCTGTAAACCATACAACATCACAGGTCTCCCCACAGTCCTATAAACTTCCCCTTTCACTCTTGCAGATACTCTTCTATCACAAATCACTCCTGCCACTCTTCTCCACCCACTCCACCCTGCCTGCACTCTTTTCTTCACTTCTCTAACACACTCTCCATTACTTTGCGCAGTTGACCCCAGGTACCTAAACTCGTCCACCTTCTCCACCTCTTCTGCCTGCATCCGCACCACTCCACTGCCCTCCCTCTCATTCACACACATGTACTCTGTCTTACTCTACTGACTTTCATTCCCCTTCTCTCCAGTGCATACCTCCACCTCTCCAGGCTCTTCTCAACCTGCATCCTACTCTCACCACAAATAACAATATCATCGGCAAACAACTTCTGTCTGACCTTGCCATCAACCTGTTCATCACCACTGAAAACAAGAAAGGGCTCAGATCCGATCCTTGATGCAGTCCAACCTCCACCTTGAACCAGTCTTTCGTTCCTACTGCACACTTCACTGCTGTCACACTGTCCTCATACATGTCCTGCACCACCCTCACATACTTCTCTGACACACCTGACTTCCTTATACAATACCACAACTCCTTTCTTGGCACCCTGTCATACACTTTCTCTGAATCCACAAACACACAATGCAACTCATTTGACCTTTTCTATGCTTCTTTATTAACATTCTCAAAGCAAATAATGCATCTGTGGTGCTCTTCCTCGGCATTAAACCATACTGCTGCTCACAGATGGTCACCTCTTCTCTCAGCCTGGCTTCCACTACTCTTTCCCATAACTTAATGGTGTGACTGATCAAGTTACTGTAGTTACTGCACATCTCCCTTATTCTTAAAGATCGGTACCAGCACACTCCTTCTCCATTCCTCAGGCATCCTCTCACCTTCCAAAATCTTGTTAAACAATCTTGTTAAAAACTCCACTGCCATCTCTCCTAAACATCTCCATGCTTCTACTGGTATGTCATCGGGTCCTACCGACTTTCCACTCTTCATCTTCTTAATCGCTGCTTCACTTCCTCCTTACTAATCCTATCCACTTCCTGCTTTAATATCTCTATACCTTTCAACCTTCTCTCTCTTAAGTTTTCCTCATTCATCAGCTTCTCAGAATATTCCCTCCATCTTCTCAACACACTCTCCTTACTAGTCAACACATTTCCAACTCCATCCTTTATTGCTCTAACTTGCAGCACATCCTTCCCAGCTCGGTCCCTCTGCCTGGCCACTCAGTACAAATCATTTTCTCCTTCCTTAGTGTCCAACTTCCCATACAGCTCCTCATATGACTTTTTATTTGCTTTTGCCACATCCCTCTTTACCTGCTGCTGATCTCCTTGTACTCCTGCCTACTTTTCTCATCACTCTGTTGATCCCAATTCTGTTTTGCCAACCTCTTTCCCTTATGCTCTCCTGCATTTTCTCATTCCACCACCATGTCTCTTTCTATCTCTTTCTCTCTCTTTCTATTTCCAGATGTCACACCAAGTACCTTTCTAGCTGTCTCCCTTATCACCTCTGCAGTAGTTGCCCAATCATCCAGCACCTCTTCACCACCACCAAGTCCCTGTCTGATCTCTTCCCTGAATCTCACACTATAATCTTCCCTCTTTAGTTTTCTTATTCTTCTTTTAGTCCTCACTCTCCTCTTCATTCCTCTTCTTCTTTACTTCCAAAACCATCCTACAGGCCACCAACTGATGATGTCTGGTTACACTGTCCCCTGCCAACACAATCTCCAATCTCTCACAGGTTGCATCTCCTGCATAGAACATGGTCCACCTGTGTGCACCTTCCTCCAATCTTATACGTCACCCTATAATCCTCCTCCTTCTTAAATAAGTGTTCACCACTGCCATTTCCATCCTTTTAGCAAAATCTTCCACCATCTGCCCTTCCACATTCCTCTCCTTAAAGCCATACCTACCCATCACCTCCTCATCACCTCTGTTCCCTTCACCTACATTCACATTTAAATCTGCCCCAATCAGCAATCGTTCATTCCTAGGTACACCATCTACCACTCCATCTAACTCACTCCAGAATTGTTCCTTCTCCTCTATTTCACAACCCACTTGTTGAGCATAGGCACTGATGACATTTATCATCATGCATTCAACCTCCAGCTTCACCTTCATCAGAAACTCTGTTCACCTCTACTACACTCTTACTGTGCTCTACTTTCAGAATCACCCCTAGACCATTTCTCTTTCCATCCACACCATGATAGAACAGTTTAAACCCCATTTCCACTTGGTCTCTGGACACACAACATATCTACCTTTCTCCTCTCCATCATATCAGCTACCTCTCTCCCTTTACCAGTCATAGTAACAACATTTAAAGTACCAACCCGAACCTCCACCCTCCTACACTTCTCCTTTTCCTGTTGTCTCTCTAGATGTCTTCCTCCTCTCCTTTTTCTCCTTCAGCCAACAGTAGCCTAATTTCCATCAGTATCCTGTTGGCTAATGATACCTGTGGCGGTCGTTGGTAACCCAGGCCTTGACCGATCCGGTATGAAATTCTGATTTCTATATATTTGATTTGGCACATGTTTTATGCTGGATGCCCTTCATAATGCAACCCTCCCCATTTATCCAGGCTTGGGACCTGCACTAAGAGTGCACTGGCTTGTGCAACCTTAATAGCTCGGTTACATACCTTCAGTATATCGCTAAAAAAATTTAAATGGCCTTGCTGTTCTGATACTTTTGGAAGAGAATTGAAAAATTCTTTACAAACAAAAAATTAACAAAAATTTGATGGACCTCGATGCGGTAGCAGTTCATCTAGCAGGCTACATCATTGTGAATATGTTGATCAAATTGTGCTGTTAATGCATGTTAAGCTTCATTTATTCGTGTAGCTGTAGCCAACATGTCTTTTTTCATTTCAAGATACTGTTAACCCTATTATGTTTCTAGCAAATACAACAAGAGTAAAACACCATTCAAGAGACCCCCCCTCTTCTGAAACCTAAATTAAGAACTTAGTCCACACACTTAACAATTTGCCAATCCGAATATTTTGACCTCAACTGGTTTACATTTGTTTAATCTGAATTTCCATCTGAACCTCGGTATGATGCTTACTGATGTCACTTTCTGTTCTTCATCCTTAGGTCTTGCTTTTCGGAGGGGATTAACGATCAGGAGCAGGTGCGTGCACACACACACACACACACACACACACACACACACACACACACACACACTTTTACATTTGATCTGATAAAAACATCTAAAAAGCTTAAGCTGAGCAAGAGATTAAAAAAAATCATTCAGACACAGGAAATGAAGAGAGAAAGAGAGAGAATAGACAGGTGCAGGGAAAACCATAGATAATAGTAAAAAAAAAACAGGCTTGGGAAATAGAGAGAAACAGAGAGACAGGCAAACAGACAGAACACTCCTTGATATAGATATCAGTATTCAATCTTCAGCAGTGTGTAAAAGGTCAGGATCTCTCTCTCTCACACATACTCACACACACACACACACACACACACACACACACACACACACACACACACACACACACACACACACACAATACACACAAAGACTTTTCTGAGCACTGATTGTAAGTTATCATCATGCAATTCATTCCCAGCTTTAAATATAGAATTATTGGAGTACAACAGTGCCAAAGCATGACAAGGTGACCCCTTTACACCCCTAAAGCCACAGCAGGTGGGTCATACAAACATGTTAATGGTCTTGTATCTTATTATTTTCAGCCACTTTTCTGTTCTTACTGTGAGAACAAATTGTTAAAATGAATAAACCAATTAGAAACCTTACGAACTATGCTATGGGTGCAGATTTTATGCTTCTTAAAAATATTCTCTTGCCACCATTAGAGTCATGACTCTATATAATGTTGCTCTAAAATAGGAAGCACTTTGAAGCAGCTGAACCACACAAACAGATTTCTTTGCTCATTATAACGTAAAAACTGCTATTTAAAACCTTTGGGAAAAATGTTGTCTGTTGATTGTACCGAAAGCTTCTTTCTTAAAACATTATCAAAAATTATTTTTGGTTTTGTTATTTAAACAGAATAACAATATGTAGAGGTTGTTTATATCTCATCTCTGATTATTAAAGCATGTGTTCCAGCACATGATGAATGTCCAGATTTGTTAAAAAGAAAATCTAATTAATGTTAATTAATGCACTTTTTTGGGATACATTCAACCCATATATTATGAATGAACAAGTCATTATTTTTATTATACACTATATTTCCAAAGTATTGGGTCACTTGACCTTTCCTACTATATGTGGGTTTTTTTTTTCTTTCAAACTCTTACCACAAAGCTTTAGTCTTTGAGGTAAGAGTCTCACAAAGTCTTTAGGTGCGCTATAATACAATTTTCAAACTTGGAAACCCAAACCTGTCATAGCATGGCAATGCCCCTGTGCATAAAATGAGCCCCTTCAAGATCTGGTTTATATGCTTTGTGTGGAAGATCTTGAGTGGCCTGCTATAGAGATCTGATCTTATCACTACTGAACACCTTTGGGATGAAATGAAACGATGACTGCACCCCAGGCCTCCTCACCTACTGCCTTTCATAATACCCTTGTTGATGATGAACACAAATATCCATAAGCACACTTATGGTGGCCAGTGTATACATATATAAATTATTGCAACTACAGTCAAAGTTTCCACAAATGTGTTAGGATTTGTGCTTATTGAAAAATCTATAATTTTATTTTTGATCAAAGGAACAGAATGAACTAAATGACTCGAAAAAATTATCCGCTCATTTTGATAAACAAACCAAGAACAAAGTCACTAAAATTAAACTCTTCTCCCATCACTACTTTTAGGTGTGTTAATTATTCCTGGTACACATATAGGGCTGATTAGGCCTAATATCAAACCCCCAACATATCACAGGCCAATTAAGACAGCGTGTGACAGACTGGATGGGTCTCTGCTGCCACCTGGAGGATGGAAATTGAAGCACGTCTGTATCACACCGACAGTATTTACAGTTTTTCTTCTCATGTATCTTTGATGTATTTCGCATGATACTCAGTTTATTCAAAAACAACTCAAAGTATAATTTCCTACAGTGTTTTACCACTTGGGCAAAAGAAATCAAAAAGCAGCATAACAAATGTTAAATGTCATGTTGAATAAAATGGCTTGGCATCAAAGTAAATCTTACAGCAAAAAGCATTAAAATGTAAGAAAGATATTTTTCTTTATTGCATTTTTAATGTATTTTTCTATAATACAGACATATAGAAAGAACAAAATGTTTAAAAAACCAGGTCACAATAATGAAAACAAGAAAAAGTTTAAATCTGATGTAATAAGCTGACAGAGAGTGTAAGCACTGTAGAATGAACTGCATAAACATTCAGTGATGATCCGCAAACCATTTCCTTACACTTTGAATCATGGAATCTGTCACTGTCCTATGTAATTCAACAAGTCAAAGCTGCTTCCCTTTTTTTATTCTTAGGAATTAAAGCAGTGTAAAGGCTGCCCCAAGAAATCAAAAAGGTAGTTAAGGTGATAAAAATAACAAAATAAATTTTACCTCATTTGACATGTTATAGATCAGCGGTCCCCAACCTTTTTTGCGCCACGGACCGGTTTAATGTCAGACGATATTTTCAAGGACCGGCCTTTAAGGTGTGGCTGATAAATACAGCAAAATAAAATGATACGACCGAAATAAAAACTGGCATTTTCTAAATATAATAATAAACGTGAATCCACTGTGTTGTTTTTTGCTAGCTTGGGGGTTTAAAATTAGCTTTAATGTATTATGTGTTACCAGCCCCTTTAAGAAGGTAGCAGATGTAGGTAAAACTTTAAACTGTAGGTGACTGAAGCAAGCATCTTGACATGCATCAAGAGTGAGTCATAGACAGATGTGCAATTTTCCAAAATAAAACATCGTTCAGAATCAGATAATAAATAAAACAGGCAGTTGATAGTCAACAACAAAGTCATTCAGCATAGTATCAGACAATTTATTTAGAAGGATGTGGGATGGTTTTTTTTTAGCTATGGTTGATCTTCTGCTTCTTTTTCTTCTTCTTTCGACTTCTCCAATTAGGGGTCGCCACAGTGGATCATCTGTCTCCATACCCTCCCTGACCTCTACATCTGCCTCTTTCAACCCAGCTACCTGCATGTCTTCCTTCACCACATCCATAAACATATTTTCCTCCTTCCTGGTGGCTCCATCCTCAGCATTCTCCTACCGATATACCCCATGTGCCTCCTCTGCACATGTCCAAACCACCTCAATCTCACCTCCCTCACCTTGTCTCCAAAACGTCCTACATGCGCTGTCCCTCTAATAAACTCATTTCTAATCCTGTCCATCCTCATCACTCCCAACGAAAACCAAAACATCTTCAGCTCTGCTACCTCCAGCTCCACCTCCTGTCTTTTACTCAATGCCACTGTCTCTAATCCATACAACATCCCAGGTCTCACTACAGTCCTATAAACTTTCCCTTTCACTCTTGCAGATACTCTTCTATCACAAATCACTCCTGCTATCACTCTTCTCCACCCACTTCACCCTGCCTACACTCTTTTCTTCACTTCTCTAACACACTCTCCATTACTTTGCACTGTTGAGCCCAGGTACCTGAACTCCACCTCCTCCACCTCTTCTCCCTGCAACTGCACCACTCCACTGCACTCGCTCTCATTCACACACATGTACTGTGTCTTACACCTACTGACTTTCATTCCCCTTCTCTCCAGCACGTACCTCCACCTTTCCAGGCTCTTTTCAACCTGCTCCCTACTCTCACCACAAATTACAATATCATCCGCAAATATCATAGTCCATGGAGATGCCTGTCTGATCACCACTGCAAAAAGGAAAGGGCTCAAGCCTTTACCTTGAACCAGTCTGTCGTTCCTACTGCACACTTCACTGCTGTCAGACTGTCCTCATACATGTCATGCACCACTCTCACATACTTCTCTGACAAACCTGACTTCCTTATACAGTACCACAACTCCTCTCTCTCCTGTTGTACGCTTTTGCTGAATCCACAAACACACAATGCAACTCCTTCTGCCCTTTTCTATACTTCTCCATTAACATTCTCAAAGCAAATAATGCATCTGTGGTGCTCTTCCTCGGCATTAAACCATACTGCTGCTCACAGATGGTCACCTCTTCTCTCAGCCGGGCTTCCACTACTCGTTCCCACAACTTCATGGTGTTACTGATCAACTTTATTCCCCTGAAGTTACTGCACATGTTCCTTATTCTTAAAGATCGGTAACAGCACACTCCTTCTCCATTCCTGTACCCTGTTGGCTAACGATCCCTGTTGCGGCCTCGACCGATACTGTATAAAATTCTCTTTCATGATCCGCATATTTAATTTGGCACATGTTTTACACTGGATGCCCTTCATAACACAACCCTCCCCATTTACCTAGGCTTGGGACTGGCGCTCAGAGTGCACTGGCTTGTGCAAACCTAATGGCTTGTGCAACCCTAATGCAACCCTGCACTACAATTACAAATACTTTCCATCAACCCATAACCTACACCTCTTACCAGTCAAATGAAAGTGGAATTGTTAGAAATATTTTTTACTATCTCAGCCTTTCCATGGTAAAGAAGGTCAATGAGCAGTGGCAATTGTTCATCATAGGCACATTGTTTGCACTTACACTTTTTAAAAGAAAATTATTAGCTTTAATTTTGAAATTTCTTGAGATGCACCAGGTTCAGGGAAGGAGTTGAACAGATTTTACCCCAATAGGCCTCAATTTGTGCTTGTTTTGCAAGTAAAATATAGTTATATTTTCTGCCTCACATTCAAGAAAAAATTAGTTAATCACAGGGACATTCACTTATATTACAGTTTACATTGCGCAAAATAGCAACACTTTTTTAAATACTTACAATGGGTTAGTAGTATTTCATATGAATTTTAAATGTATGCCGCTGTGACTGAAGTCACTGTTCTGAGAATGCAGTTTCTCGGAGATTGTTCATTTCAGATGAATTCAATTTTCCACCAGTCCAAACACAGTTACCACCTGTATCCTGTGTTCATTTGGCACATCAATCATGCACTTCCTGAAAAACTAGCGATCCAAGTCTGTGGTGAGCAGCAGGGTAAATACTGGGGGCAGTACTGAATGAAGACAATCCTGTGACAGGTAGAAAAGCAATTACTGTGGGTGGTAAATGTGAAATATAATACACAGGTGGTGTTTTCCATTTGTGGTTTGAGACATTAGAACAATGCGCCATGCTGTACAGCAAAATTACCATTGCGTTGCTCTTATGTCAGATCTCTTGTGAACATAAGCAGGGGATTGCTTTTAATGTATTTGATGACTCTTTTCCTCCTTCTTTTTTTTCCTCCTTCCTCTGCCAGACTGTCCTAGAGCTATAACAGGACAGTGATTGTATTTCAATGTGCACTAGATTGTATTGGTAAAAGTAAAATGTTACGCAATAGGAAATCACATTCTGATTGAAGTCTGCATTTAATGGTAAAGAAGCAATCGTTGATTGTAGCAAAGTGGTGCAAAACATAAGTAGCTACATCCAGAATGCTTACTAACACAGAATTTTCTGTACAGTCCAAAGTATTTACCAACTGGGCTGACACTTTTATAGAATTAAGACAGTAGTTTCAGTCAGTATCCCATTATCTTAAATGCTGAGCTATCGCTGCCCTGTAGTAACTGTAATAACTGTAGTAATTAAAAGTGCTATAGTTGTTGTATTTTAAGAATAATTATAACATACCTAATAGAACTGATAAAAAATGTTTAATTGATTTTTAAATAATTTAAACTTATCTAGTAAATGCTGGCAAATAAAAGGTTAATAAATCCTTTTGTTCAATACAATGTGTGTATGTGTGCATAAGAAATATTGTTTCTATTCTTATGAATCACTCCACACAATAGGCAATGACACCAAATAACAGCAACATTCCTTCCCGGCATCTGTAGGCAATATGGCCGGCACACTTTCAAACACAACCATAGCATTGGGGAGGATTGTGTTAGTGAATAAATATGGCTCCTAATGGTCTGTATTACTTTGGCAAAGCTGTGACAGATAACGGCTCAGTGAATGTGGAATTTGATGTAGAGTCTCGAGCAGTTGCTAGTGTCTCAACACAGAGTGTTATGTTAATGGCCTTTATACAGAAATTATGGTGCTACAGGCAAGGACAGCACAATGTACACATTGCAAATACTACACCTGGTTGTTTGGGACACAAGCTTGCAGTGTCGAATACAGTTGTCATACTATTTAAACATTTTGTGTTATTATGTCACATGGTTTCTGCATAACAATTAGACAGCAATATAGTCAATGCTGTGTTTACATGTGGTACTGATTTCAACAAGAAGGCTGCTTTAATGAACACCAGGCACCAATGCATTAAGTAAGGACTGTACACTAAATTCCATTTAAACTACATAGCAGTTTTCTTTAATGAGTATATTCTCATGTAGCCAGTTCATAAAGCACTTTGGCTCACAGTAGCATACTGTACATTTGCTATGAGATACCATTTCATGATGCTTTCTTGATAACAGCACAATAGCACATGATAAAATTCTAGACAAACTCTTGCTAAAATGAAAGATCATGTGATATCACTTTTCTCATAATGTTCAGTCAACATTCAATAACTTATAAAATAAATAATATTAAATCAGTGTGATGTTATATTATATCAGTGTGAAAGAGCTCTGCGTTATAATGTTACGGAAGAAATATGACATGGTCACAATGTACCAAATCAAACATTCCATCACCTCTGAATATTAATGCAAGTATAATGCAAGTAATGTTTCATGCAAACCGCAATGATTCCCTACAATTAATAAAATCACCCCAGAACAAACTGTACATTGCCAACGTGTTTCAGAATAACAGAAATACAGTCCATCTCTAACACTGAATTTCTGAATATTCTAATACACAGCATTCAATTGCAGTATATCAGAACCAATGACTTTAAGTTGCAATGTATTGCAATATTATATTGTTATAGTGTATATACTAGAAGATAACATTTAAGTAATATCACATGAGCAAGAAAACTAAATATCAGCATGTTTGCATGCTTAGTGCCGCAAATGATTAAAATAGTGCTGATATTCAGAACAACAGTATAGTGGAGAATGTGGCACTGCACTATAAACAAAAAAATTAATGGTAACAGACATTTCGGACACAATTGTCAAGATTTTTTGTCAATTATTCACATGAGAATTTGCAATAGAAATTTCATATTACTGACCGTGCTTAAATTTCCATTAATACCTTAGATTTTAATATATCCACCAATCAGCAATAAAATGAAAAGACATTATCTCTTTTCAGTGGCACTTGTCAACATGTGGGATACAGTATATTCATCAGCAAGTTTTTGTTTGCCAAAAATAGGCAATGTGACCATCAGAATGGACCATGGAGAAGTGGAAGAAGGTGGTCTTGTCTGATTAATAATGTTTTATTTTACATCATGTAGACAGTTGGGTGCATGGACACTTTCCTGGAGGAGAAATGGAACAAGGATGCACTATGAAAAGGAGGCAAGCTGGTGGAAACCTTTGGTCCTGGCATTCAAATGGAAGTTACCTGACACATACTACCTACCCAAACATTGTTGCAGATCAAGTGCACTACTTCATAGCAAAGGTATTCCTTAATAAAATTGGCTTCTCTCAGAAGATAATGCTCCCTGCTACACTGCAAAATTTTATTTAGGAATGGTATGAGGAACATGAATAGTTCAAAGTGTTGACTTAGCCTCCAAATTCCTCAGATCTCAATTCAATCCAGCATCTGTGGGATGGCCAGTCTATTGAGGTGTCGGATAGCAATTTATGGGGTTTTATAGGATCCAATGTGGAAAAACCTGGTGGCAGATACCACAGCACACCTTTATGTAACTAAAGTAAAATTAGCTTGAACTTGAAGGGATTTACAAAAAATTTAAGGAATGGTGTAGCAATTACAACACTTTTCATATATGTGAACCACTGCCACACCAAAATTAATTGGACAAACCAACAAAATTATGAATTTGTCACGCTCGGATCAAGAGTCTGAGACCATAATACAGTCAATAAGCTTTATTTGCCTTACTACACGGACAGGAGCCTTGGCAGAAGCACAAACTGTAAAAAAGGTAGAATCTGTAACATGGGAAGTCCAGAGACGATCTCTAGTGCGAACTGTAGATCTGATGGTGAGCGAGTGGGAACGGGTGGGGGCCTTATATAGGGGAGACTAGATTGGAGACAGGTGAAGGTGATTAGTAAGGAGGCGAGGCTGTGTGAGTGTGCTGAGTGCAGGAGGGAAGCGTTGCTGGTGGTTCCCTGACAGAATTACTGTACTGGTTTTTATATTGGCAAAAATCTACTTTAAGAATTAAAAATTTACAAAACAAGTTTAAAATTAAAAATCACTCAATACTCATTTCACTTTATACACATCCATGTCTTCAGCACCACCCATATTATAATTATATTATACATTTTGCATGCTATTTTGCACCTCTCAATTGCTGCTCTTGCAGTTTTTGCACAATATTACGTTCATGTTTATAAGTACACTCTTGTATATAGTTCTCTTTTGTATACTGTATATTGTACTGTATAACATATTATACAGTAGGTTTACTGGTCTGTGCTATTTTGTGTTTTACGTCCTGTGTTGTCGGGAGGAATGTTGTCTCATTTCACTGTGAGCTACTGTGTCAGCTATATATGGTTGAAATGACAGAATGAAGAAATCCGCAAGTGTTGGTTATTGATCCACCTATTCTGCCCTATGAGGATTACTATCCTACCTTTCACCTTGTATCCAGCATCCACTCAGAATAAAGTAGTTGCTAATATCAATGAATAAATGAAAATTCAGTCATTCCATCAACAAACAAAACATTTGGAACCATACTGACAGCCTTCTGAAACAGAACACACACAAACAGACTACTTTATGCTGGTAAGGAGTTTATAGGTGAGGACTTTTATTGATAGAAATTCACACCAGACATTTAAAGCTGCTATGGCAGGAAGTGAGAACATTCACAGAAAACAACAGCACACTCACTCTCCCGCTGCACAATACTGACTTCATGTGATTAAACAAAAACATTGTCTATAAACATTTGACTGGAATAATAGAGAACTGATACATCTGTATAAACAATGGCTTCATGAATACACTGTATAGATAATTTTATATTCATATTTATATATAGATCTGTTTCTCTCTCTGTTCCACTAATGTTCATTCCAGGTCCATTTTCATTTGGAACAGAGTGTGTGTGTGTGTGTGTGTGTGTGTGTGTGTGTGTGTGTGTGTGTGTGTGTGTGTGTGTGTGTGTGTACATATTCCCCAGCCAACTGTACAAGAAAATATATCCACAATGTAAAAATGACCAATCAACAAGTACCTTAAAATAAAAAGTGTGCAGCATGATATCAAACATTCATCACACATCATACAGGAACTGGACTCTCTCCCATGCTATTTCTTCATCCCAAATGCTAGAGTTCATGTCTAGTGTTGTTAAAAAAGAACAGCAGCTATATTAAAGCTGAAAATCCCCACTAGTGAATATATTGATGTTCTTCATACCAACTCAATGCACATAAGCTTAGCTAATTTATCTGGAAGATAGATCAGATCACACATTGGCCCATTAAGTACCAGAGTTTGTGTAAATCCTCCAAAAAAACAGTTCTTAGTCAACAGCACTTGTAAAAATGATTCATAATAAAGATGCATGTATCGTAGACTTGCATTTGGGATGCAGCCAGGCAGGTCAAAGCGGAGGGAATAATACCACTTTTGCAATTGAACACAGCACAGTGGAGAACTTTTATTTACACACAGCTATTAATGTGGCTGAGAAAGAACAATCTGTCACTTGCTTTAAAAGACAAGCATACAGACACACACACACAAACATGCTCACTGAACAACACAGAGCATCACCTAATACTCTTGTCAAAAGCCCGTTCTGCAAAGATTCATCCTTGGTTTATCCACGGTCTTTAGTACAAATCTCTCTCGCGCGCGCTCCCTCAAAGCAAACACACACACACACACACACACACACACACACACACACACACACACACACACACACACACACACACACACATACATCTGACTGCTAAAAACACAATTCTATAAACACATTGGGTAAGAATGTAGGCTACTCAGGGAACGCATTGTGAAAGAGGGAACAAATTCCAGAGATTCTTATTGGCTAAGACCGCAAGACAGGAAAGCCCCCCACTCATACCAATACTGTAACGGCTTTCTGTACATGGGAAGCCATTGTTTCCTCTACTCATTCACAATGTTCAAGAATGTATTGCCATCCTCGAACAGCATTCTTTTTACAACATCCTAAAAAAGAGTCCGTAGTATAGAATGTCGGCAGTACTAGAAAAATATATTTTATCACAACGTTCCTCTTGGCATTTGTTTTATCATGGTTCTAAAGAACTCACTGTACAATGCTCTAAAACAATTAAACATTCTCAAACAAGCTTTTCACCATTGTTTGAGAGCAATGTTCTACCAAACTCTTTCTCACCGCTGATGTTCTAGAACAATGAATTGGCATCTTAAAACACTATCTATTGCTTCATCTTAGGACAGTGTTCTATTCAGATGTGATTAAACAATGTTTCAGAATGTCCAGTTGCAATGTTCCCAATATAGATTTTGGATTATATTTTCTAAAATGATAGTATTTTGTAATAATGTTTATTCTACTTCTTTGTAGGAATGTACACAATGTTCCAGAATGTTCCATCACAATGTACTGGACCAATCCTGAAAGTATTTAGAATTTACCAAAGAAAATGGCCTACAGGGTAGACAAAATATAAATCATAACTAGCCCAGTAATATTTTTTTTAGTTGTCAGGAACCAACTAGGGTATTAAAAAGCAGGATCTAATGTAATTTAGCCTGAAGTATAACAAGGTATTTACATAGTTAAATGCTAGCTGGTAAATTTCTCAGATAGAATATATACTGTATATATGCATACTCTTTGTAGCCACAGCCCAAGTCCACACTAAAAACTACAAAAAGGAATTTTAAAAAATCTGCTCTCCCAAATATGTTTCACTGTGGTGTGTGAAAAAAATACATTTAATTGTTGAAAAAGAATGATTGTCCTGTGATCTCCAGAATCATAAGATTATATTTAAAACTAGCTGGGGCTTGATTGTGTCATAAAATATTTTAACCAATTTTAGTGGGTTATGTTTAAATGTGCAAATTAAACTAGATTACGATTATGGTGTATTTTTGGACTGCCTCCAGAACCTACCTGTGGTCAATTATTACATGGACAAGAAATATGCTTGTGCTGGGCACCTCTGGTCAATCGTGACATTCTAAAACAATAATGCAAAAAAAAAAAGGTCCATATGGTGAAGCGGCATGCCAGAATATTTCAAATGTGGCATACACATTTCAAACAGCATTTGCAAATTTCTATCACAACAATGGATCCTGATATAACAATTCTGGAGAATCTTTCATAACGTTGGCAGGATATGTCAATAACATTGTTTTAAGTAAAAAAAAAAAATAATTCATTACGATCTCTTTGGAAAAAAGTTTCATCACAATGTGGCAGAAGCATGCCAGCGACTTTTAAGAACAACAGTCAATCACATTCTAAAACAAATGTTGCATCATCATGCAAAGTTCAGGAAGAATCTCTCATAAGTTCTAGAACAACGCTCCCAGTATTTGACGCTCCATAAAAAGCTTGTGCTATTCTAAACCAATGTTCTAGAACAATGTGTACAATGCTCTAGAGCAACATCACATCAGGGCTTTCGAGAACATTGTTTGAAAAACAATTTGAATATTTTTTTTGTATTATTTAGATACATGTTCTCTAACAAGGGTTGAGATATACAATGAAAGTTTTTCATTGAGATGTTCTAGGACAATCCATCAAGAGATGGAATTTTAGAGCAACATTCTATTGTGTCCTAATCCAATATTCCATAAAAATCGTTCCTACATTTTGCCAAATATTCTAAATGCAGTATTCTACAACAGTATTCTAACACTTTGGATCACAATATTGTAGAACCATGGCAACATACAATAAACTATCTCAGCAGTTGAGAACAACAGTCCATGTCCTAATTCATTTTCTAGATCAATTTTTCATTGCAACATTCTAGAACAGTTACAAGATTTGAGAGCAATATGGCTGCAGTTATGCAATTTTTATTAGCCGTGAGCTAAGAGAACTTTTTTATTTATTTTTCTTTATTATCCCAACAAACACAGGAAAAGAGATGGGATCACACATTCACCCTATAAGTCCCACCCCTTTGAGCCCTGAGCCTCAGCCATCATCAGGATTTGCATTAGAGTCTTCAGGAACCTCGCACCCCGACTGGTGGATGCGCCCATCGGTCCGCATGGAATGGAAGGTCTTGGTGAAGGAATCCATCATGGCATGAGCGAGCATCTTAGCAGCACGCTTGTTCTCACACTCCACAGCGTGGCAGTCCATTTGGAACGTCAGGTCTTCATTAATCTGCCGGTAGATGAATGCGAACACCTTTGGGCTCACCTCATGATCCGCTGTGCAGTACGCGATTCGTGCCACCTGGAATGTCTCCAACGAGTCTGGCGCCTCACCCCGCCCACTAAGGTGGTGCAGACGCACCTGGAAAGGCCGGATCTCCAGCAAGGCATCCATGGTGGTTGATGAGCGCTTTGTATCCCATAATGCCACCACAGCAGACTCAGTGCAGCCTGAGAGGAACTTGGAGCCTGGGATTGTCACTTTCCCTAGATAGGTCACCTAAAAGAGACAAAAAAGTGAGAGCTAAGTACAGTTCACTTGTGTGTTTCTCATAGAGACACAAACCCACCCCCTAAAACACAGACACACACACACACACATCCCAGAGAGCGAATTTTCATGGTGCATTTGCATCAGTATTAGCAAATGTGAATGTGTGTGTACCACCGTCTGTAATTACGAATCTTAACTCTCAACTGATCAGTTCTACACTTGCAGTATTTGTAAGTGAAGATGTATTTCCAACTACTAAAAGAGTCTCCTAAATTTAAAGAAAACACCATTACTACACTATTCATTATAGAATGTCCCAAATTACAAACTCTATTCACTATATAAACAATGCCCAGTTTTCAAATATCCATGCCTGCGAGATATCATGAGTGCACTACAGAATGATTCATAATCATAGATTCATAAATCATGAATTAGGTATTGTTCTATTTTAATGATATTTTATTAGCTTTTATTATAATGTGTTATTTATGCATGTATCCACTGATAAACTTCAATTCAGAACTTTTAAATACGTAGTATTTTGCTTGTGTGATTCAGTTTCTTTTGTGAAGACCTGTTCATTTTAATACATTAATACATTATATATTAATGCCACTAACTGACAAATAACAGAGAAGAAGAATTCCGCAAAAAATGTCTACACAGACCACACAACATCATCATCATCATGTCAATGTGTCAATAGTATAGCAGTATAGATTTCTTGTCCTCTAAAAAATAAATCAACATCCAGCCATTATTGTCAAAATAACTGGTAACAAATGTAAGTACACCCTAAGTGAACATGTCAAAACTGTGTTCAAAGTATCAATATTTAGTGTGAGCACCATTGTTATCTTGCACTGCCTTAATTCTGCACAGGTTGTTGCTGAGATCCTCTTCTACTTCTCCAGAATATGCTTATGTGAACGTGGTGGGTATAAAAAAAGTGCGGCTATGGGACTGTGCCACGGGTGGGAGAAATGCTAGCTGGCTGTCTTTCCTAAGGAGTAGCATCATCCCTTAAGGCCCACTAAACAGTTGCGAGCCACTTCGGTTTTAGTGGGCAAGGCGGGTTGCCTCCACATGATGGTTGTGTTGCAGGCATACCAAGCTGACCTGCTGTGGGGGATGGACAAGGGATTCAGCTCTAGGGCTGAGGATATTAAGGATCTATGTCACGCTGCTGACCTTAGTAGCCACAGAATGGCATATGTGGCTTACCCTGTGGGATATTTCCAATAGGGACAGGGCTTCTCTGCTGGACGCACCGATGGCCCCTTCTGTTCCAGGAGGCCATGAAGCAGTCTGCAGCATTTCAGCAGTATCTCCCTTGTCGCTCCCAAGAGAAGGGCTACTCGATTCAGTTCGTGTCCGGCATCGAGATGTCGTTCTTGCCTGTATGAGGGAGCTGGGGTTAAAACTAAACTCCAAGAAGAGTGTGCTTTCTCCGGTACAGAGAACCACCTTCTGAGGCACAGTGCCAACAAGGTCTCCTGGCGAGCCCTTCGAGCCTTTGATATGTGAAAAGAATCTGTGTTCCTGTCTTAAAGCCCCGTCCTGGGAGCGCCTGGTCATCGTTTAATGCTAACAATGGATGCATCCCTCACTGGGTGGGGAGCGGTCATGAGTGGCCGCTCTTCCCAAGGTCGGTGGAACAGGCTTCATCTCACTTGGCACATAAACTGAATGGAGATGCTGGCCGTGTTTCCTGGATCTGAAACACTTCCTCCCAGACCTGAGGGATTGACATGTACTGGTCCATACGGACAACACATCGGTGGTCTCTAACATTAATCAACAGGGGGTTCTCTGAATTTGCCCCATATACAGGCTGGCATGGCAGATTCTCCTGTGGTCCCAGGGGAAACAGCTCTCATTGAGGGCTGTCTACATCTTGGGATACTTAAATCGGAGAGCAGATGCCCTTTAGAGGCATGGGCCGAGGCCCGGGAAATGGAAGCTCCACCCCTAAGTGGTGGAGCAGATATGGCAGAGGTTTTACAAAGCACAGGTGGGTCTGTTTGCGACTCGAAAAACATTGCACTGTCCCCTCTGGTTCTCCCTCACTCACCCAGCCCAGACCGCATGGTACAGACGTAGTCGAGTCTATGCCTGTACATCTTTCCCCCTATCGCGCTGCTCCCGAGAGGTCTGGAGAGAGATCGCGGGGAAGGAGTCCGTCTCTTCCTAGTGGTACCTCTATGGCTGGGCAGACCATTGATCACGGACCTGGTGTCCCTTCTCAAGGAACATCTTTGGAAAATTCCTCCCAGGAGGGATCTCCTTTCCCAGGTGGGGGGTACTTTCTTTCACTGCCACCCAGAGTTATGGAGGCTGTGGCCCCTACGGCACAGTTCTTAGCAGCTGGTCTCTCTACTGAGGTCATCAGTAACCATCCTCCAATCCAGAGCTCCCTCTACAAAGTTGTATGCCTCTAAATGGCGCTTGTTCTCTGCGTGGCGTGAGCACCACCAATTTAACCCAGTTAACTGCCCGTTTGGTTCAGTGCTGGAGTTCCTGCAGGAAGAGTTTGCCACAGGGTTACATGTCCGGTATCGCGGCTTATTGTGCCCCGACTGTGTCCAGTGCGTCCACAGGACGAGTCCGTCGAGGAAGTCGGAGCAACTGTTTGTCTGCTATGGCCCCTAGAGAAAAGGGTTTCCTGCCAACAAGCAGACTCTCAGTAAGTGGATTGTGGATGCTATTTCATCTTCATATAAGTCCTCTGGTCACCTGCACCTTTTGGGGTCAAGGCTCACTTGACTCAGAGTGTGGTGGCCTCTACGGGCTGGTCCACTGGAGTCCCGCTGGAATCCAGGACATTTACAACGCTGCGGGCTGGTCCACCCAACTGACCTTCGCCAGGTTCTATGACCTCAACCTTAGAGCCACTCCTGGCTCCTCTGTCCTGCACTCTGGATGTGCTCTCACACACTAGGCAAGGACTGGTCAGTGTAGCATGATTGGACACTCGTTTCCAAAGCGTTGTGACGCAGCTCAAGTTCCTGGAAGCGAACGTCTCTAGGTTACATATGAAAACTCTGATGGTCCAAGCCAATTTGCACAGTTTTCTTCATATAAATATGACTCATTGTAAGGTTAGACTGTCTGTCTGTCTGTCTGTTTTGTAGACCTGCTGTGAGCTGCGAAAGGAAATGGCAGCAATATCTGTTCTCTGAAGATGATTTGTTACAGTGAGTCAGATGAGTTTTCTCTTCCTGGAATGTTGGAACACAAGAGACAGTCTTCACACACACACACACACACACACACACACACACACACACACACACACAACTGCTCTCTCCTACTACTGAGTCCAATATTAGTTTTCTCTTCCTGGAATGTTGGAACACAAGAGACAGTCTTCACACACACACACACACACACACACACACACACACACACACACACACACACACACACACACACACACACAAAACTGCTCTCTCCTACTACTGAGTCCAATATTGTATACCTGAATCACCCATGAGTGTATCTCCATCTGTGTGTGTGTGTGTGTGTGTGTGTGTGTGTGTGTGTGTGATTCTGACAGGCTGATTTGCAGTGTTGACATAGACAGTGTCTCAGCAGGAGACAAACATGCTTTTCCAGATTTCCTTGTTAGACAGATGAATGACACAGGTGTCCTAAAATCAGTGATATATCAAGAACTTTTTTTTTTTCCCCCATTATCCTTCAAAATGTTTATAGCCGTAGTTTAAAGTTTTCTCGTCAATATTTTAGATGAGCTTAAATTTATTCTTACTTTATTCATACGCTTGCCACCATATGCTTTACCACTGCACCAGAAAACTATTAAACAATCTCACTACTGTGCACAATATATATAATATATTTATAATTTGTATCTGTCATACCTTGTAGCCAGTGTGTGTGCGTTGTTTAGTGGTGTGTGTTGTGGAGCAGAGCTCGATGGCCTCCGGTTCATGGAAGATGACACTCGGTAACGAGTCTTTGCGCAGTGTCAGAACATTCAGCTTTGACTTCAACATGTTCTGGAAATGCTGAGAAATAAAATGGAGAAGCAAGGATAGAGAAAGCATGAAAGAGAGCAAGAGAGAGAGAGAGAGAGAGAGACACACACACAGAAAGACAGAGAGAAAATTAACATAATTAGGCATTTTTAAAACAACTGTCAATAACTAACAAGATTAAAATGCAAATGCAAATATAGGCAAATATCAAAAGCTGTGTTTGGAAAGAACATTTCATTTCATAAATGCTTCTTGCAGCTTACTAGGATAATGGACCCCAAGTTAACTGCAATAATGAACAACACTTTCTAATGCATAGCCTTCTGTAAAATTATCTATTCAAAAAGCTTATCAGAGCTGAAACTCTGTATAATGCGTTGTTTCTTAAACTTTTTGTATTCACAAACCCATTTGGTATGAATTTATTTTGTGAACATTATTTAGCCTTCATTGATATTACTTCTCCAGATTTTTTCTTTAAAAAAAAAACTGTACCCATATGGAAAACCATAAGCCATTAGGAAAAGTTAAATGTTAAATGTTTAAATGCAGCCAAACATTCTTGGTTATATGCAGACATTTTTCAAAAGTAAGGTTTTCCAAATAAAAATATGCATTTAGGCAGTTTTATTAATAATCTCGGGTTCTAACATAGCATAACTGTCATTATACAGCACCCTCTTCGGGCTGGACATTTTAGAGGGCAAGATAACACAGCCACTTGCAAAATGGCAGCGAGTACAGGGTCAACCGGCTGCAGAAGAAAGTGTGCGGCCCAAGTCATGAGAACATTTTATATTAAACGCAATAAAAAAGACTGTAACCTGCAAGTTATTGCAAAGCTAAGCTTGTGTCGTATGGAAGTACCACAGTGATGCACGAGCACATAAAAAGAAAACACATTTCGTCACGGATGAAACGTCAGCACAGTAAGAAAAAAAACGTATCATGTATGTACTACAATGGTGTAGTTTAATAAAGTGCCATTGTGTAAACTGTTTGTTTGTAACTTCGAAACAGTCGCACTGGATCTGTTCTGTCGTGACTCACGAGCATCAGTTTGCGCAATCAGCTCGCTCGTGACACAGTGATGGATTCAATTAAAACGGTGCGAACAAACACTAAATCTAAAAGCAACCAATAACAGCAGCAGTAAACAATTACATTTTTTTGTCACTGATGTGGCAAATGCTTATGCACTTGTACACCAATGCATATGTTTTTCTTTTTTGTTTAATCAAGCCTGTTAACTTGCTGAGTTTCTCAGTTTCATTTTTTCTTTTTATACATGATTAAACTGCTTCAGTACTACCTTCAAATGCTTTTTTTCAATGTTTGGATATTTAATTCATGCATATATAATTTAATTATTATACAAATTAAATGTATTATATATTCTAGATGCTTATATCTTCACAACCAAACAAAACGTCTATGTATTTTTCTTTTAACAAATATTGTCAAAACAATGTTGTATAATTTTTTTTTATAATTTTTTAAGCATGGTTGTCCACTTGCCATCTGCAATAATCATTAAAAACAATACAAATGTTGATTTACACAAATTGCTTTACCCTGCATACTCAAATTCAGTTTTTTAATGTATTTATTTTTATAGAAAGAAACACCCCAGCATGAGTGAATTTGTTCAAAGGAAAGGTCCCACATGCACTCCTCAACAAGCAGCTACTATAAGCTTGAAAATGTTAAGATATTTAAATAAGTGGCTTTTGCCATTTTTTTACATAAATACCATAAATTAGGGTTTTATATAGTTAAATAATAACTTTCGTTTTAATAATTATAATTTTTTTTTTTTTAAGTAGTAAATAGTTTATGGTGTAGATAATGTTATAGTAAAGAAAGAAAGAAAGAAAGAAAGAAAGAAAGTTCACATCCAGTACATTACAGCACAGTTAAATTCTTTCTTCTATTATCTTTCTTCACATCAAAAAGTGAAACTCATATTCTATAGATTCATCACACACAGACTGATTTACTTCATGTGTTTATTTATTTTCATTTAGATGATTATGGATTAAATTAAAACCCAAAATTACTTAAGACAAATAAAAAAATATGCCAACAAGGTGCCAAGTCCTGTTGGAAATTTAAATCAGCAACTCCAAAAAGCTGTTCAGCAGAGAGAAGCATGAAGGGCTCTAACTTCCTGCAGTTCACTCTTTGTGAATCTTCCCAAATACTTGAATGAGCTTTGTTTCAACTTTTTCGACCACATTATTACCATCTATTCATCTTTCCATTAATGTGCTTGGATACAGCACTCTGTGAACATCCAGCTTCTTTAGCGATGACCTTTTGTGTCTTACCCTCCATGTGCAGGGTGTCAGTGATCGTCTTCTGGACAACTGTCAAGTCAGCAGTCTTCCCCTCATGATTGTGGAGCCTGAACCAGACTGAGACACCATTTAAAGGCTCAGGAAACCTTTGCAGGTGTTTTGGATTTGATTAGAGTGTAACACCATGAGTCTCCAATATTGAACTTTTAAGATACTGAATTTTGGGTTTTTCATTAGCTGTAAGCCATAAATCATCAAAATTAAAAGAAATAAACATAATAAATTTACTTGAAATATATCAGTCTGTGTGTGATGAATCTATATAATGAACAAGTTTCACATTTTGTATTGAATTGCTAAAATAAATAAACGTTTTAATCATGTTCTAATTTATTGAGATGCACCCGTATATACAAATAAAAAAATATATAAAAAATTATTTACATTTTAAATCAACACTGCTGGTAGTTTATTACATAGTACAACACATTTCCTGTGTCACTGAAATGTCGAGCATCATGACAAAAGATATATGTCATATTGCCCACTATTACTCTGATCTAATGTACTTTTTCTATATTGGAGGAAGTTTACTTTAACTGGTAATATGTACATATAAAGAGAGCAAACATTTAATAATAATAATAATAATAATAATAATAATAATAATAACGGCAAAAAAAAATCTAAAAATGTTATTTAAATAAGTGTGAAAGAGTTGAAATAAATAAATAAGTACACGGTTTTGTACAAATAATGTTTTAACTATATATTAAAAAATAATAATAATAACTCATTTAATAAAATAATATATTCTTAAGATTTCAGTAGTTTTGTAAGAATAAAATGTAATGGGTTTATATTATATTAATGGTATTTGTAAATGTCCTTATCAGAGCAACTTAGAAATAAGCAGATAAGGGCCTTGCTCAGGGACCCAGGAGTGGTAGCTTGGTGGTCCTGGTATGTAAATGACCCTCAGATCAAAGGTCTAACATCTTAACCACCAAGCTACCACTTTCCTCCTTATTGGATGAGTATTGATATAAGCTGACACTCACAGTTTCATGTCCTTTCTAAACTTGGTTATCCCTCTAACTTCTGTAAACAAATGTAATATTAGCACCCCTCTAATAAGCATAGCAATAACACAAAAACATGAGCATACTAAGAACAACTAAAACCCAACACAACATAGAATAATCAGGAATAATTATTAGTAGATGTACTCAGTGGGTGGAGCCAGAGCATGTCACCATTTTGGCATTAGCAAAGTGATTAATTATTAACTATTATTCAGTGTTAATTGATTTAGATATTTTATATTCCAAATGGATTCATTTGTTTATATAGTTGATTTTTATTGCTTCTTTAAATAAGCAACATTAAACACCAAACAGCAATTCAAAGAAAGAGAAAAATGAGAGAGGCAGAGCAAACGAAAGAGACATGGAGGAAAATAGAGAAGGCTGTTTGGGGAAAAGGTTTGCTTTGCTTGACAGTTTCCTTCTGGAAAGTTAATTCCCAGAATTTAGACACACATTCACTGACCCAGATTGTGAAAGTGGTGTTTTGCAAGCGAGTGACTGTGATTTGAACTGTGTGTATGTGGTGATGTGTGTGTGTGTGTGTGTGTGTGTGTGTGTGTGTGTGTGTGTGTGT